>CABHPP010131055.1:0-14934 GCA_902168425.1 Peromyscus attwateri
AGCCACAGGTGCAAGGAACAAAAACGTTTTTTTCTCAAAGGGAGGTGGAGGAGGGAAAGAAGGATTGCCAGCTCTGAGACACACACAGGAAAACAAAGTTGCAAAAACCTGTAATTACGGTGTCAAGAGAAGTGGCCAGAGGAGAGAAGAGATGCAAAGACTTTTTTTTTTTTCTCTTCCTAGGCTACATTTATAAGAAAGCAACAGACATTGTGCAAACTATGTAGGTCAAGTGGGGGGAGAGTATAAATATATTTGACATTTAGCTAATTTTAAAACAATTTTAAATGCAAAGGGATCAAATGAAAACAATGCATGGGAAATGCTTAAATTATAAAGTGTTTTTGCAAAAGAAGAGTGGTACTTATTTTTATGAGTATATTTATAATAAAACTGCAAAGACAAAGAAAACTCAGGCCAAGAGCCCGGGCTGCAGCTCTGCAGGCCTCAGCTCTTGCTGTGAGTCCCTGGCCTCTGAGGTTTCTCTTTATCTTGTTGAGTTACAGCTCTGCTCCACCTCTGTGGCTGAGGGCTGATGTGGGACAGCTGTTCAACAGCTGGCCTGCATTTACCCCAGGTGGTGGTATCTTAAGAATCAGTTGAGCAATTGCTTTGCTATGTGTTGTTTGGGATTTGCAAAAGCCCATTGTGATCCTGGAAGGCTTGTGTCAGCCCTGAATTAGGTGGTGGAAACTGGCATCAGGCATTGGAACAATGGGTGCAGGTTCCAGGGGAGTGCCATGCTGGTGCTGGAGGAGGAGTGGGGGGCAACCTGGACCATGGAGGGACCTTCATCACACTGGGGGGGGAAAGCACCATGTTCTCTTCATGGGAGGTTCTAAAATAATTCACTTTGCTGTGTCTGTATCATGGCCCGCTCTGTTCTGGTCTCATGATTTTTCGTATTCCTTTTCTGTTCTAGTTCACTCTTCCTTTTTCATTGACTTCCTCCCTATACTTGTCTTCTTTGTCTTTCCTTATCACTCTTTACCTTCTCTCTTACTCTCTCTGCCCTCCCTTTTTTCACTTACTCTCCTCTTCCGGCCGATGAATATTCATAGGCATATAAAATATAACATGGGGCTAAGGTATGTGTGGGTGTGTGTGGGGGGGGGGAGTTAATAAATTGCCCTTAAGCCAAGTGTCATATTGATAGCTTCTCCTTCCAACTGGAAGGTCAGGCTGATGAGCTCCCAGGCTTGCAAAAGGAATTGGACAGTCAACATTCAACTATCACTTCCTTACAACCAAAGCCATCCACTCAGTCCCAGACAGCCCTCCAGAGCCCAGGCCCTAGTCAACTAGCAGGAAGCAGGGCAGCTGCCTTATGTGGAGTCTTCTATTCCCTCCTACCTGTTGTCCTCAGAGTCCTTGTCTTTTGGCTCTGGGATCCAAGTGATGAGAAGATTCACCAGGACAGAGACATTGAAAGGATTTCCAAGGGCCTCACTGCCAAAGGTTCCTATTGAAACACTTGCTTTTCAAAGGTTTGGGGTTCAAGCAGTAACATGATTTTAAAAAATCAAAAAAAAATATTAAAATAACCTTGTTTCTCCATGACCTGGTTAATCATAAATGTCTGTCAGGCATCTGATGGCATGAGGGGCCCAATGTCCCCTCCCACCTGAGATGGTACCTTGCAGACTGCTCACAGCCAATTGACATTTCAAATGACCTTTAAGGTCTGCTGGGTAAATATGCTTCTTCCCTGAGCTTTCTCAAGTATTTGAACACCCCTGGAAGCCCATGACATTCCTTCTCCCCTCCTGGGGAGCAGTGCTTTGAAGCACAGATGAAAACCACTAAGAAGAGAGATGGCCTGCCTGGGATAGAGACATAAGAAGTTCTCGGGCGAGAATGGCTGTATTGGTTTTGTGAAGTTGGAACATCACATCATTTTTTTGTTGTTGCTTTTTTTTGTTTTTGTTGTTGTTTTTATTTGTTTGTTTGTTTTGGAGGAGGAGGAGGGTAGACTTAGCAAAAAGGTGAAGAAACTACAAGAGCAAAATTCACATGGAGCTTCATAGGGCTCCTGTAGCTATTTCCTCTGAACTGAAACAGTCCCTCGGAGGAGGAGAAGGGGAGTTCTTAGGAAGCAGGAAGTACATGAAACTTACAAGGCTCAGGAAGTAGAGAAACCTCACGAATCTCAAGCTCCTGAAACGAGATATAGAAAGCCCTTGTGCGAGGTTAGGAGAGCAGGAACAGTTGCTGGGATGAAGTGACTCTCCCGCCGGCTGAGTTGCCTGCAAACCATGCAGGAAGCTCCAGAGATTCAGACTTTTATTGGGTTCTTCTGTGATCTGATGGTGTGCAGTCATCCAGGCTGCTGTAAGGAACCGCGGGAAACTCACCAGCTCACTAAGATAGACTTACCAGGAGCCCTTTCTTTGATCCAATCTTGCATCCTATCTGAAGTAAGTATTTGTTAACATCTCCCCCCGCGAAAAGTCACAGCAATCGGTCCTGAAGCCTTAGGTTTACCAGTTTCCCCATAAACTTGTCCCAGCCCTGTGCAAGACTCCTTCTGGGGCTCAGAACTGCTCAGGCCATCCTAAAGAGCAGCTGAGATGAGCTCCCTGCTCCAGCCAAGAGGCCCTTTCCACAGAACAGCAACGGCACTCAGCACAGGGCTGGGCATCTTGATTCTGAACTTGAACCCTGGGGCCCTTGTCTTTCCTGGACAAAACTTCCTTATGGTTTCAACCAATGCTCTGTGACCACCTCTCTATGACAGGTTCGCTAGCCACGCCCCCATAACCATACATGCGCTGGCAAAACGCTTAGTCGCTTCCTGGCCGTTCGTCCTATGTCCTTGCGCTGCACTGTGTAGTCATGTAATTTGCGCACTGCGTTATCACATAATCTCTGCGCATGCGTGGCACAGCTATGTAAGCCCATATGCGCATGCGAAGTCCATAAAAGGCGGGTTCCACGTACCCTCCCCCCCCCTTTCTGCACATGTCTTTTAGATAGGTCTAAGCGCATGCTTTCCTGCCCCTCCCTTCTCCTGATAAACTCTTATAGTGGGTTTTGTTGTGCCTCGTGACTTTTTCTCACAGGGTAAACAGCGTCGCATAAAACTAACACTCTACCTGGTGACAGGCATGAGAATTGTAAAATGGAACTTCAGTACTTAGCCTATGAGGAATTTTTAAAATAATACAGGTATCGAGCAAACACATGGAGATTAGAATTGAGTATTTTGGTCATTGACAAAGAGCTTGAGAGACACCCCATAAAAGATGACAAACTCCTTCTGGAATGGAAGAAAGAAGAGCACACTCCCAAGGATCTTGGAAGGATAAAGAGCAATTGCTGACCTGTATCATACATATGTTTTCCTTATCTTCCTTATAGACACACAATTATAAAGCCAGACATGGTGATGATATACACTCGTAATCTTGGCACTTAGGAGCTGGAAGCAGGGAAGGTCACAAGTTCAAGGCCCGCTGGGGCTGCCCATTGAAAGATAGCCTACCTCAAAATAAATGAACCAGAAGTGGCTACACTGGAAAGCTGAGACGTGAGCCAGATTTCAGTTGCCATCTTGGTGTGGTTGCTTATTAGGTGTGTGGCATGTGGGTGAGGTCTGTACATTTTGTTTAAAGTCTAGTCTGAAAGTGTAGATCGTTACAACAGGTGCAAAATTGCTTTGAGAATTAAATAAGACAATGAACCGAAGCACACGTGTCTGGCACAGAGTAAGTGGCTAATGATTACTGACCATTACTGTATACTGCTTTCAAGCAGTTACATACACATCATCTTGTATGGATCTACGAAAATATAGAGAATTCCTGTTTCAATGACTACCAATTATCTTCATGTGGCTGGGCCGGTGTTTATTACCAGTTCACACTAACAGATGTGTCTAATATTTCCAAGTATTCTAACAAACAACCTTGCATATCTTTGCGCCCGTGCATGTGTAAGTATGTCCGTAATTAGTCATTTCAGGAGCTTAAATTGCTCAGTCCATGGCCTTACCTATTTAAGTTTTTCACGAATATTGCCTATTGCTTTCCATAGGGGGCATTCCATTTTAAATTCCACCTATAAATGAGACTGTTTCTGATCTAGTTACCAACACTAGGTACTGTCAGTCTTCAAAACCTATACATGATGGCTTTTTTCGAACAGAGAAGAACGGGAACCATCCCCAAGAAGGTGGGAAGGTAAAAGATGTTTTAAAGGGGGCTGAGGAGATAACTCCATTAGTAAAGTGCCTGCTTTGTAAACATGAGGACCTGCAGTTTGCTTGGAATCCCATTGAGGCAGAGACTGAAGGACTCCTGGGGCTCACTGGCTAGCATCCTAACTGCCTACCTGGTGAGCTCTGGGCCGATAAGCGATCCCATCTCAAAATAAAGCAGCTGGTGTTCCTGGGGACCGCTACCCAAGGTTGTCCTCTGACTTCCATGTGCACATGGATACACGTGTGCACAAACACCTAAGCACGCCGATGTCTGTGCAAACACACATACACACACAAGTGAAACAAAATGTAAATAAATGGAAAGATACACGAAAGGGGTCATGAAGTCCAAGGAAGGAAGGGGAAGCTGAGGGCAGAAGTTTAACTGGCTCCTGAGCAGACAGCTTCATGTCTAGGGCCAAACCCCCACAGTATGCCACCTTGGTTATTGGGTCTTTAAGACTAAGACAGGAGCAGGATGGTTCTAGAGGCATTCGCTATCCATGACCTCAGAGGATGGGAAGACTCATGAAATTAGGACATGTCACTGCTCCTTTGGTAGAAGGCCTGTGACTAGAGACTTTACCAAACCTCTAGACTTTGACTTTGCGGCTGGCTGGCTGAACAATCCAGGGATTCAGAGCAACACTTTGGAGATACAAGCCTGGCAATTCTTTCCTCTGTGTGGCCCTCAAGATGATAGAGAAGTCCAGACTCTGACTTCCCCCTTTCACAGAAGGAATCATTTTAGAGCAGGCCTCTGGCCATCTTCTGTCCTCTGAAGCAGTCTAGGGTAGTTGAAGAGGCTTTATGAAAGTGGTCATGAATTCAAACCAGCCTGCTTTAATATCTGTGACCCTGCCACTTAGCAGCTGGATAGCTTGAACCCTCTGCTACGTCATCTGAGAAAGGAGACGATAGTCTCCCTTACAGGGAGACCTTTCTTGAGATGATTGTGTAACAAAAGCTACGGAAAGGGCTGGGGTCAGCAAGGAATGGATGGTCCCTTTCCCATAAGCCACAGGGAAAATGTTTCCTGGTTTCTTACACACAGTTGTGAGCTAGATTTTACTTCGGGCAGGTCAGCATATCTAAAATAGATTTTCTATAGAATTAAATATTCATGCACATGTGGACACACACCCCATTACCCCCCATTGTCTGTTTTCTGAAAATGTTGCTTATATAAGCCAGGTTCTGGAGGTCTATAATCCTCCTTATTCAGGAGATTAAGGCAAGAGGATTGTAGATTCGAAGCCTGCTCAAATTTTAGAGTGAGTTCAAGACCTGCCTGAATATAGATTCAGCTCAAGGTTATCCTGGGCAACTTAGCAAGACCCCATCTCAAAATAAAAAAATAATAAAATAAAAAGTGTTGGGAATACGGAGGAGTGGTAGAGCGTTTGGCATGTGTCAAGTCCTAGGTTCAATCTCCAGTGAAAATAAATAAATAAATAATAAGCAAACTACTTGTGCTGGAAAATTGTGATAGCTCTGAATCCAGTTTTTAAAAGCACTGAATCATACACTTCAAATGGGTGACATGCAGTGTATGAAAGTATATCTTAATAGAATCATTATGCAAACAAAGAAATACTGTTTATGGGGGTCAGTCTTCTACCACTGAATTATTTGGCTACAAAGAAAGAATGAAATTATAGGAAAAAAATGTAATTACCCATTGAAAATTGATCTTTATACTTCCCTTTTTCTAGTTCTTTTTCTTAATTCTCTCAAGATATCTGTCATTTGGAAGGGGGGGGTGGAATCTGGGATTATTCAAACAGGACTGCAATAGGAGAGAAAGCCAGTTTGTTTTGAATCCTTTGTCAACTAAAATCCTTTACTCAGATTGTCTTAGTTTTCAACAAAGACTTTTCTTCTTTTCCGGGATCCCATGTAAGACACGTCTCGCTTAGATACTGTGCCTCCATGCACTCTCCTGGGCTGGAATAATGTTTATACCTTTTAATTCCCAAATTCGAAAAACCAGTTTTGAAGCTAACCCATTTTTATACGGCAGGCCCAGAGGACAGCCTCAAAGCAAACAAGACCACACGGACTGGGAAGAGCATAGGGGAAACTGAAGCATCCACTTCCGCTCCAACCCCAGGAGAGCCCGAGAAGGTCCTACTGGATCTGGAAGAGGGTGAAAGCAGGTGAAGGGTCCTGGCGAGGGTCTGCTAACGGGTGGAGTAAGATCGGAGTGCAGAAAAGGTCTTAGGGAATTTCTAAGAAAAATAATGTCTCAGCTGTGATCCCGGGAGTCTTCCCTATAGACAGAGGCTGAAGCTAGGAGACTGTGCCAGGAGGCGCCTGCCTCACTGGACCACACACAGCCTGTTGAACATGCTGAACAACTTGTATGGAGTGTGTCACTGTCCCATGAGAGACCTTCCCCCCCCCCCCCCCCCCCCCCCCGCTGCCTGCTTGTCACCTCTAGATGAGATAAATGACATTTCTCCAACCCCAGAGACTTTGCTGAGCCTGTCCCAGATGCCCCAATTACCCAGCACCATTACTCTTATTTCAATGGAATAGGCCCCAGGAACAGAGAAAGGATCCAGTAAACACTGACTGGACACACACACACACACACACACACACACACACACACACACACACACTGTGTGAGCAGAACCCAGCTCCACCCAGCCCCCAACAGCAAGCCAAGCCCTGTAGTCACACACAGCTCCATTGCGCATGTCTGAATATTCTTTGTGGGGATCCTGAGCTTGACTCCTGCTCTGTCCAACTCTTGCATCCGTTGCTGCTCTGCCCCCTGGCACCCCACATAGGAAGCATGAAGAACCATTCAGCTCACTTTCTGAATCATTTGATGTTTTCCAGACTCCCTTAGCCTAGGGGTAGCCAAGAAGGGGAGACACAGGAATGTGACCCCTACAAAATTTGTCATCTCTGTCAGGAAAGTTTCCAGCTCTGAGAGTAGAAGAATTGAGGTGGGGGCGGGGGAGGGGGGAGGACAAGGAAGGGTAGATTCTAATGTCACCAGTGTGGGGAGTGAAATGACGTGGATGATTCCCCATTAAGCCCCTTGCTTGGAAGAGTGCCCCTCTTCTCCAAAAGCCTTTGGAAAGAAGGAAGGAGCCCCACGATTAAGATCAGGGGGTGCTGAACAACTCAGCAGTCCGTCTTCTAGGACTGAGCAGTTCTATGCTGGCATTTATGTCCAAGCCAGGCCTGGCCTCACCCAGACGTGAGCCAAGCTTTGCATTTTAAAAGCGGGATGAAGTATTGTTGTGATTATTGCCAGAAGAAGAAGATGAGCAGAATAAGGCCGTTTTACATGTTCTTTCTTCACTCTGCAAAATATCCCCTGATGTTGGAGAGAGAGTGAACGCAAATACTGCAGCTGTGAAAAGATGGGGACTGCATGTCTTAAAGAGGGTCCCTGAGCAGAAGACCTGGGGTCGGGGTACTATCTGCATGCCTGGCAGGTGTGATGAGGCCACAGGACACCTGCATCCCAGGCATTGGCGTTCCTTAATGGACAAGGCCTGACCTATAGCAATGGAGTTCCTTTGTCTGTGTTGCGTGTTAGCTCATGTCTGAAGTGTTGGGCTGAGTTTTGACGAAGAGGAGGTCTTCCAGCTGGCAGATACTCTCCATTCTTTACCATTGGCAGCTCTTGCCTCTCAGGCCTGGTGCCCCTAGCTCCAGAGCTCATCTGCAATGGGGCAGAATGTAGACATCTGCCATGTGTGCTTTACCAGGACCCATCCATTTCCCTCAGGGAACCTGTCCTCCCTCATTCCAGGGCTAGACTTCTACTTCTGAACTCCAGAGATGTCTCCCTGCCCCAATTCTGCAACTTTTCTTTTTTTTCTGTTTTAAAAATTCTCAGGAAACAAGGACTCATTTTCAGTTAAATGTGAAACTAGGCCGGGCGTTGGTGGCGCACACCTTTAATCCCAGCACTCGGGAGGCAGAGACAGGCGGATCTCTGTGAGTTCGAGGCCAGCCTGGGCTACCAAGTGAGCTCCAGGAAAGGCGCAAAGCTACACAGAGAAACCCTGTCTCGAAAAACCAAAATAAATAAATAAATAAATAAATAAATAAATATGAAACTAGGAGGAAGTGAACCAAAACTTCTAGAAGCTAGCACCTGGAAACATCTACCTGAAAAGAACATCGACTAGGAACTAAGAGATAGACAATCACCTGAGTCGAACAGTTCCTGGAGAAAGAGCCGCCTTTGGTGCCTTAGGGTTTATATAGCTGTAAAGGGACACCATGACCACGGCAACTCTTATAAAGGCAAACATTTAACTGGGTGGCTTACAGTTCAGAGGTTCAGTCCATTATCATCATGGCAGGAGCATGGCAACATGTAGGCAGATGGTAGCTGAGAGTCCTACTTCTTACAGGCAACAAGAAGTCCACTGAGCATAGGAAACCTCAAAGCCCACCCCCACCGTAACACACTTCCTTCAACAAGGCTATACCCACTCCAACAAAGCCACACCTCCTAATAGTGCCACTGTCTATGAGATTATGGGGGCCAATTACAAACAAACTACTACAAAGCCCATACCTACTCCAACAAAGCCACACCTCCTAGTAATGCAATTCCCGATGAGATTATTGGGGGCCAATTACATTCAAACTACCACACTCAGTATCCCCCATGCATCAGGCCAAGGCACTTTAGCTCTATCTAGCTAAAGAGCCTCCCTTCCTCTTTCCACCTCAACCCAGAACACCCTCTCTATCATTTCCTTGATTCTCATTCTAAAGCGTCAGTTCCTAGAGTAGCATTCTCTAATCAAGGGGCTTTATCCGCATTTGGACTTGCCTGAGCTAGTCTTTGCTGAACTGACTATGTACTTATGGTACTCTCTGGTTATCCCTGAAGTGTCTCTGTACAGCCAGGTCCATCATCTTAGGAACAGAATGTGGTGTTTCCGACTGAGCTTCACCCCTACACACCCTACTTGACGTCACCGTGAGTCAGACACACACCTAAAAGGAGGGACTCTCTTTGGCGCTGACATCTGTAGGACCATGATATAACACCAAACCAGGAAGATGACTGCTCCAGAGAGATGAGTTTTCATCCATTAGGACTGCTTTTATGCACTTGAGAGTTACCCCTAACTTTAGGAAGAGCATCGTCTTAGTTAGGGTTACTATGGCTGTGAAGAGACACCATGACCACGGCAACTCTTATAAAGGGAAACATTTAATTGGGGCTGGCTTACAAGTTCAGAGGCTTAGTCTATTATCATCATGGCAGGAAACATGGCAGGGCGCAGACACAGGGCTGGAGAAGGAGCCCAGAGTTCTACATCTGGATCAGCAGGCAGCAGGAAGAGAGTCACACTGGGTCTGGCTTGAGGTGCTGAAACCTCAAAGCCCACCCTCAGTGGCACACTTCCCCCAACAAAGCCACACCTACTGCAATAAGGTCACACCTCCTAATAGGGCCACTTCCTGTGACCAAGCATTCAGATCTATGACCCTATGGGGTCATTCCTATTCAGCCACCACAAGCATCTTTAATATCCCTCTCAAGTCTCCAATACTTCTGACTATGCAGGTCAGCATACATCCATGAATAGATTCCTGAGAATGACAGCTGGGAGGAGTCTGATCAGCTGGAGTAAGCTTGGGGTGAACTTTATGGAGTATACCCATTGCCCAGAGCTGGAGCAAACTCCTGAACCTCAGGAACCTGAGAACAAAAATCTTTGCTAACTACCTTAGCTCACTTTCAAGGAGTTGAGATATTTCCTCATTGAGGTGGCGGCGGTGGGAGGGGGTGGAGAATAAAGGAGATTGCCTACTCCGTCCAATCAGGAGGAGGCCATCTTCACAAGGCTGGTAGGAAATGGGAAAGCATGTTTAATAATGGCAAGCCTATCAAAACCAAACGGACATAGCTCACATCCTGTGGGCAATAAACTTCCACAGGTGAAATGTTACGAGGTTTTAGGGGAACTTTACGAGCTTTGAGGGAGCCCTAGTATAAACTGAAGCCAGCCATGGAAAAACAATGTAATGTGGACTGTGGAAGGCAACCTCTGAAAGTTCCTGCCACCGCTACCCAAACGAAGAAACTGATGGAGCAGAGGAGAGACGCTCTAGGCTTTCTACATTGCTTGTGATTTTTGGGACAGAGGCCACTCTCGCCAGCCACATTTTTGTCTCCCTGAGAAGAAAGATTTTCAAAAGTCTCTTGTTTCTCTCACTGTACCTAGTACGATACATATGTGCCTGTAATTACCCATGAAATTTTTTTGAAGATATGGGATGTATTTTGTAGGTACCCAGGCATGTATTTCCATGGGAACTCATTCTTTGGGAGACTTTTCAATACCGCAGATAGGATATGAGCTCTGGGTGGGAAGAAGTGTTCCAAGGTCACATAACTAATAAACAAACTCAGATTTAAGACCATGTTTCTCTGTCCCAGGAGCCTAAGTCCTTTCAACTACATTTACGACTGCCAGCCTTGGGGATTTCATCACCCAGCACCATTTCAAAAGACTCCAGAGGACTCTGAGATGCCAACATTTTATTGCGAGGATAATATTAAATCTTAGGAGTTGTGTTAGTAACAGCCTCAAATAGATAGGAAATGACGGCGGCATGATGCCTTCAGGTAGCCCATTCCTTGACATGTATGCCCTTGGTGTACACCTGTAAAAATACCCCCATCCCAGCCACTAGACTGGCGCTTGGATTGGCTACTCTGCCCTGCTCCGTTTACTCCCTGTAACAACAGCACGCTAGCAGGATGCTCTACAGGTGTTTTGGACTTGCTGTTGAGTGAGCAACATGATCTGCTCTTTCATTGGGTCCTTCGAAAAGATTTCACAGTCACAGGTGTGACACATTTCACCTGTGTCCCAGACCGAGGTGACTCATCTCGTCTTGTTGAACTTTGTGTTTGTGGCTCAGTAAAATCTGGACTCGGCCAACACCTCTTCTTCATTTCTCCCTCTTGGACAGACAGCAAGATCTCATGTACTGGCCAAGCCTATAGAGATACCTCTGGTTCTTTCAACTGTTGAGATTTCATCCACCGCTGCCTCTTGACCTAGACACTTACCCTCAGGGGTTCTTTAAGAGTGGGGATAAAATGGCTTTGCAACTTTTAGAGGTGAGTGGGCACCTTGGCCTAGGGTGTGAAAGTCACTCATAGCCATCCTCTTCTTCCACTTTGAGAGAGTCTCTGTTCTTGAATCTTGGGTTTTTCATGCATAAAATGAATAATATTGAACCAAAACCTTTAGAAGGTTCTTGCAGCCTTGGCAGCCTACACTCTTTCTTCCATCTGGTGATCCCAGCTCCTCCCACATCAGGGCTTCTTTTGTTTGAGAAAAACTGGGATTCGGGAACGGATTCAATGACAAGCTGGTTCTTGAGGAAGATGCTGTAATGTGATCACACAGCTGTTTAGTGATTCTATGTGAGTGCAAGGCCATGTCAGGGTGGAATGTCAGAGTTTACCAGACATTATCTTGGACCAAGTCTCTTTTTTCCATGAGACCAAATCATTCTCCTCAAAAGCATTACTAATTGTGCGCATCCACCAGATGCTGGATGGCCTTGGCGGGAAAGCAGAGGACCCATGCTGGGGGTCATCCACCTCACTGGGGCTTTTCCTTAGCTCAGCTTACATTGGAGGGCCTGGCTGGAAGCCAGGCTATGCCCTGGAATAAATGGCTTGTCAAGTCATCAGCTATAGCCCCGGGAGGTGCTCACAGTTCCACTTAGCCTTTCATTTATCTTTACAGCAGTGAAACCAACTTGTCTAGAAGCCTACCTCACTGGGGAGAAGGTTAACTTACAAGGTCCAAGTTTAAAAAGAAATGAAAAAGATCTCCGCGCCCTCTAATTTTAGAAGAGTTACTCTCTGGCACCCATCAGAACAGGGCTGTTCAGATGTCATCTAGAGTCAGAGAAGGAAAGGTGAGAGGCAGCAGGCTGGTTGCCTGCAGGAGTGCAGGAGTGACTTTGGTTGCTTTTTCAACATATAGATCAAAAACTTGCTGAGCAGTTAACCCTCAGCAAGGAAGTGACATGTTTAGCAAGCGGGAGACTTTTGCAAATGGAGAGGACTTGGCAGGAGCCACTGTTGCTCAACTGTGCATGGCATTGATCGGTGTTGGAAGCGTCTGTCATCATATAAATATCCTGGGATGGGCTTTGGCTCCACTCTGGAAACCTCCGAGATAATTCCCTGGGACCTACTGCCATCTTAGCTTGTAATGGGTAAGGTGTCCCCAGACTCTTGGAGGCTTTCTCAGTACAGAAACCTCAGGAGGCGTACCTGGGTGGAGAGACGATATCTCTGCCTGATATTTCTTTCTGGATATGCCTTTCCCATTTATCCTTGCTCTTTAGTCGACGAGCTCTAGTAACTACAGAGAATGAAAGTCTTGGAGAGGGGCAAGACCACAAAGTTAGAGATATGTGTGCAAGCAAGAACCATCAGGAAACACAAAGCAATAGGAGTTGGTTCAGGCCCGGCCTTCAGGAAGTAAGTGGCCACCAAAATAGTTTGGAGAGCAGCCAAGGGCATCGATGTCTTCAGAGAAGCTGATTTGGAAACAAGGATATTCCTTTAAATATGGGCATGCCTCTTGGCTTAATGCTTTTCTTTGTCTGCTGCTGTAACAAAACACCTGACACTGGGACATTGATGAGGAAATTTAATTTAATTCTTATTCTTCTAGAAGCCAAACAGTCCAATATTAAGATGCTGTCATCTGCCGGGAGGTGGTGGAGCACGCCTTTATTCCCAGCACTCGGGAGGCAGAGGCAGGTGGATCTCTGTGAGTTCGAGGCCGGCCTGGTCTACAGAGCGAGATCCAGGACAGGCACCAAAACTACGCAGAGAAACCCTGTCTGGAAAAACCAAAAAAAAAAAAAAAAAAGAAAGAAAAAAGATGCTGTCATCTGGTGAGGGCCCTCTTGCTGTGTCATAACATGGAGGAAGCCGTGCCATCCTACGAAAGAAGGAGCATGCCAATTCAGATTTCTTGTCCCCTTACAAAGGCACTAATGACATCCTAGGGACCTCATCTTCATGATCTCATGATCAACCTTCTCGAAGGTTCCGCATCCAAAATACCACTGACCTATGAAGTTGGAGATGGTTCCTCAAACGCATGAACTTGTAGGGGACATATTGAAACCACAGAACTCTAAGGAAATCCCTGTGAGAAAGAGACCAAGGATGAACGCCACTCAGGTGGCCCAGGGACCTTCTGAAGGCAACAGAGAACTCAAGCAGAATGGTCCTTGCTTGCTTAGTAAGCAGGTGTCAAGAGGATTAAAGCTATGTCTTCCAATTGGGAGAGGAAAGGAGGAAGGGCAAGATGGAGAGACGATAAGGTATATTGAATGGGACATAAGGGAAGAAGACCTCACCACAAAGGTGAAGTCCAGGCCTTCTGAGAAAGCTGTCTCCTGACCTGCTTGCTACAAGGAGTCACAGAGCAGAGCGGAGACACCAAAAGTACAGAAGGAAGCTGCCTTGAAGGATCTACTTGGTCCTTTCCCAGACCGATCTGGAGAGCCACAGAGGCTGCCCCTCTGCTCCTGTTGGCTGATGCATCCAACTTTGAATACAGAAGTATCTGCATCTAGGAACTAGGCCCTAACCCTGCTTCCTTATCAGCCCAGTGAAGGCGCCTGGGTCAAAACAAGAGTTAATGCTAGAACTCTACTAGAGCCAACATCTCCTTAAGTCCGACTTCTCCCAATTCCCCATCAATCGCCAAAGGTGAGACTCACTGGGCAATGCAACTCTATGCCCACATTTGGAACCCGAATCTCCTCTTATGTCTGCTTGTCCTTCTGTCCAACAGCATCTGCCTGTTTGTTTGTTTATTTGTTTGCTGGAAGGGTCTTATGTAGTCTAGGCTGGCCTCAAACTCTCTGTGCAGTTGAGGATGACCTAAAACTCCTGATCCTTCTCCTTACACTTCCTGAGTACTAGGATTATGAGTGTAGACCACCATGCCTGGGTTAGGTGCTGCTGGAACCCAAACTCAGCACATCTTTAGCATCCTCCAGGGATGTACAAGATGCTTCTCTTCTTCCTCTTTGTCTAGAGGTATCCTTAGTATCACTGGATAGGGAGAGAAGCCACCGGAAGAGGCTTTGACAATTGAAAGCCAGTCCCCGCCAGGGCCCTCACCGGATGGTGAGTGAGCACAGGAGGAAACAAAAGTGCTTGTGTTAACAGAATGTCATTTCCCAACATCAGTCAGGCTCAGCGCTGAGGCGGGGAGAGGAGAGCAAATGCCTTCCCATTCATCACTGCGGACATGGTTATTTTTAGAGCAACACCAGCTCCGAGCTGGGCTTCAAAGACCCTGCCCGGGGAAGGAAACAAGGCTCAGCCGATGATAGAGTTGGTCAGGAGTAGAAAGCAGGAGAGCATGCTTGTGTTTGGGTAGGCACGTAGAAAAGGGGGCAGGCCCTCTCTAAACTTTGAGCCCTGAACCTAACCCTTTCTGTGAGCACAAGGAGAGAAATGGAGCAGGTTGTCGAGGAGGAAGGGCAATGAACTCATCTTTGCCTGGAGCTGGAAGAGGTATTTGGCTTAGAAAGGGCCCTCTGGTAGCCCACAATCTAACTTGTGCTTACTTGCTTTTCTTCCTTTCTTTCTTTCTTTCTTTCTTTCTTTCTTTCTTTCTTTCTTTCTTTCTTTCTTTCTTTCTTTCCTTCTTTCCTTCTTTCCTTCTTTCCTTCTT
>CABHPP010131055.1:15034-29795 GCA_902168425.1 Peromyscus attwateri
TCTCTCTCTCTCTCTCTCTCTCTCTCTCTCCCTGTCTCCCTCTCTCTTTTTCTTTCCTTTTTTTTTTTTTTCTAAAACAGTTTCTCTGTATAGCCCTAGCTGTCCTGGAACTCACTCTGTAATCCAGGCTGGCCTCAAACTCAAGAGATTTGACTGCCTCTGGGTCCTGAGCACTGGGATTAAAGGCATGCACCACCTCTCTTGTGCTTTCTTAGAAACATCAGTTCAGTCTCTCTAAGTGAGGGCTAAGCAGCCTCCTCCCAGATATGGCAGGTGGGTGGTAGTTGGGATTCAGGCCTCTGAGCTGTCTAGCCAACATGAAGACTCCAGGCTTGGGTGTCAATGGTAGACAGCTTCTGGAAGCACGTTTGCCTCAGCTCCCACAGGCCCGTACTCCGAAACGCAAGCCTTGCCTGGAATTAAAAGAATCCCTGTTTGCAAGTGTCTGGCCCTCTTTTCTACCAGCTATAGGAAAAGGAAATCCTGAGGTTGAACTTGGCCCTGACATGGTTGGGCTAAGGGTGTGCGCCCATTCTTTCTAGGTCTCATTTGAAATATCATCCGGTCCTGCCTCTGCCTGTGCAGACTCACCCATGTTAAAGATGCATACCTACTCAGCACACAGACTCAGAACGCAGCCCAGCTTGGGAGGAGGCTGCCTCTTCTAGGAAGCCACAAGGCTTCCTAGATGGCCAGCAGGGTTTATGGGAATGCGGTTTACACTACACAAGTAGTATAAACCTTCAAGGGCTTCAGAGTTGACTCACTTTCCATTAATAGCTCAACTGCCCCCGAGGCTCTGGCCAGTTTTAAGCTTCTTACGGGCAAGGAAGACTGAGGTGACTTTCGGCGTGGTCATTGGACGGATTCCTAAAATCCAAAGCAAGTGGATAGAGCATTCCACAGCAGGTGTCATGACGCCTCCCTCCCTCCAGGGAAGCAGAAAAAGGGCTCCCGTGATCCCATGAGCCCAGTGACCAATGAAAGTCTCAGCTGCCCGCCCCTCCCCCACCAATAGCACCCAAGAGACGGAGGGCTTAATTGCTTTGACCCTCACTCAGATAAGGGACAAACAAAAGGGTAGACCTCTTGTTCATTCATTTTCATCTCCATCTTTTCTTCTTCGGCTTATCACAGACAAGGACCGTGAGTTAGCATTGTGACGAGGCAAGGCATGTGGCTAACACTGAGAACCATCTAGATCACCTGTACAGACAGACAGACAAGGTGTGGAGGAAGGAATACTGCCTAAGAAACCAGGTGCTGCCACCCCAGCTCTGTGCCTGGTTTATGGTCTTGAATCAACCACCCACCTGTAGAGGCCAGAAAAGGAACGGCTTGGACTCCACGCTCCTGGAGTTCCACTTCAGAATAGCACAAAAAAAGGATAAGGAGGGGCCGGGTGGTGGTGGTGGTGGCGGCGGCGGCGGCGGCGGCGGCGGCGGCCTGTCTCAAAAAAAAACAAAAAACAAAAAACCAATATATATGGAGGGAGGTGGAAACGTCTAACAAAAATTCTCCCTAGGAAAACTGGTTCTTGGGCTGAGGGTGGGACTCGGCAGAAAGGGTGTTGCTACCTAACAGATATCCATCTCTCATATGCCAAGTCCTGTACACCAGTCTTCATAAGAACTCTATGCGGCAGGTATCATGTTCCCATTGCACAGATGTGGATGTCAACACTGAGGTTCAAAGACATCAAGGATGCTGAATGGCACAGGTAGGCTTAAGCTTTTATCTTCCTGAGGAGGAAGCTCACGTGCTGTTGGTCACACCATACCCTCCCAATGGACCACCAGGAACAATGTCTGTTTCCCTTACTCCAAACGTTCTTTTTAAAAGTCTGTCCCTCCATGTACCCCACTTTTTCCCTTCTATGACTTCATTTATTATTGTAAGAGAGCTGCAATTCTGCATACCTTGATTTGTACTGGGGAAAGTACAGTATGGCCAAGCGCCTGGCCCTGTGTGCCCCTAAATCCTCTTGTACAAGTCACCACCGGATGACGTCCTCAGCAGGTTCCTACATTGTGCTAGTGTTTCTAGAAGAAGGGATGAGTCGGATGCTAGCCCGCTTCTTTCCATGCGCCTGAAACCAGCCAGCTCCCTGTTTCGCGTTCCTTTGAGTTGTTTTGTGCTGGAAGATCCTGGCAGGGCTGGTGAGATTGCTTGTCTAGGTCTCTCATGAGGCTGAGGGGTACGGCAAGCGCTGGAGCCAGGGTGGGATCCACTCTCTGCTAAAACACCTTTGCTCCTTCTCTCTCTGGCTTGCCCTGCCCCGTTATATGAAGGCCGTTGACTGCCTTGCTATTACCCTTTTTTTTCCGAGTTCTTTTCTCATCTCTCTAGTCCCCCCAACCCCTGTCTCTTTGTTATCTCCCTCTGACCTTTGCGCCTTCCTCCCCACTCATTCTCCTCTTTGATGACCAGGTCTAAAACTGGTGAGACACACAGCGTTGCACACACAACTGATTGAAGTCATTTTCCCACATGCTACCCCATAATACCAGGTGTGAGAGCTGGGAAACAAGACTTTCTACTCGGTCCCTAGCATGGCTCGATGTTGCAATCTGTGTCATTAGGAAACTGACTCCCACCCTGCAGGTTCTAGACACAGCCATCAACGAGAGTTCTCCGAGGAGGTTGGCTGTTGTGGGTGATTGTGTGAGTTCACATTTCTACCCTCTTTACCTGATCCCTGCTCTCTGAGGCAGCTAGGAGGCTGTTTGTTCATAAGGACAAAGAAGGTGTCTCGGAGACACAGGGCATTGTCAGCATTCTAGAATCATCGGGCACCCTTCTCTTGCCTCCATTAGTGACAAGGTCTACTTTAGAGGAAGCTTGCAAATAAGCTCCACAAATTTGCCAGTCTCGAAGGCTCAGACCAGTTTCCGGGAGGCCTGAGACGTTCCAAGTTGAAAAGCAGAGCTGGCATATCTCCTGGATGCTCAAAACGAATAACCTCTATCTCTTGGTAGGTGGGTGAACGGCAATTGAAATGAATGACTGGAATAAATATAGGTAGGATCTAGATACACATTCGTTTCTGGGCTAGTGACTGCCTACATCATTCTGAGCACTGTTTTCCTTCTGTGTCTTCATTCCCATGTTTATAAAGATAGGTTTGTAACAAGACGAAACCAATGCATAATTGGAGGAAGAAAATGCTATGTAAATAGTATGTGAAGTCTTCCTGCTGTTCGCTTGACAGCGGCTCACTTGGAAGGTTCAAGATCCTTTTGATCTCAGATGAGAGGGACCAGCTGCTGCGAGATGAGTCTGATGTAGTCCAGAGTTAACCTTCCAGAAGATCTCTGTCGATAATCTGTGATGCTTTCTTTGTAGCCTGGGACAGAGGTGGAGAATGATTTGTGGAACAGGTGACAACCGTATGCCATAAGTCCGACGGAGCCGTTTTCTCTCCCGAGCCTTCGTCTCCCATGTGTGTTGTTCTATATAGGGTCAAGGAGCCACGCTTCTGACCTCAGCAGGGCCTTGGATTTTGAGTGTTGAAGGCAAAAGAAGGAAGGCTTGCTCACTCTGGTGCTAAGCAGCACTCAGAGTGCAAACTACCGCCTGCATTTCTGACTCTCGTCTTCAAGAGACGTTAAGATAATGTGGTCCCGTAGGGTCAGCACAGGGAAGGGCTCGTGGAGGACGGGGGCTCCAAACGAACATACCACGTGCCACTGTCTCCTCAATCCTCCCTCACGTCGCCACAGCCAGATTGGAGCAGCCTGTGGAAAAAATTCCTGTCTATTTTCAGAAACAGATAAAAGCATCCAGATTATGCAGAGCAAATCTCAGCCTGAAAGCAGCTGGAAAAATCTGTTTCTTGCCACTGTCACTGACCCTGTGACCCTACCAAGTAATGACATTCAAGCTCATTCCCTCCCTCCCTCCTCTCTCCTTCCTAGTACTGACCGACCCATCCACTGCACATCTGGTCCTTGTCGGCACTGTCAGGCCATTATCCCTCCGACAGTGAGAGATAGGCCGTGGAATAGGAGTCGAGCTTGCTGGGATTTTAAAAACAAACTGTCTGCTGGTTCAAGGACAGGTCAGTGTTAAATCATGTCTCATTTGGTCTAGAGTAAAGGAGAGCATATTTACTACACTGTGGGTCTTCTACCCTCCACCCACTGCCCCAGGGTAGGAGATCCAGTCTCAGGTAGGCACAAGTGTATCATGCTTAGATCCACTTCTGGAGAGACAGTAGACTGGACAGATGTTTGATCTCCTGTAAGCACATGGGGCTTGAAACACTGACTAGTTGATCACACTGGAGTTCTGGTCTTTAGAGAAAGTCTGCCAGGGGCCAGCTCCGTCGTCCAGGGTGCTCGTGTTTGCAATGCATCCGTTATGTTCCCCACACACAGTGGTAAACACAATAAAACGGGCTTATGTGCCGTGCGTGTGGGAGCGAATGTCAGCAAGTGCACTATTGGAGGTCTATGGCTGGTTGCTCATCTGGGAGGCATTAGGGGGCCTGTGGCTCCAGATTGAGACCCTGCCTTGCCTTCTGCAGCGCACTCTTTGCTGAACAATTCATTAGGCCCCACAATCCCCCCTAAATCTTCTCCCTCCCCCCTCCCCCCGGCACCCTCTCCACCTCCAGGCAGTGGATTTGTTTATCCAAATAGGAGCCAAATACATCTACCTTCCAAAGGAGCCAGATGGGACAGCTCCAGCTCTTCCCAGGAGAATGAGGTGGGTCTCCTTTGGTCCCTGGCTTCCTTATCCATGGATCAAAAGCCTCTATGAGAGGGAAGGAGGACATCTGTCCAGCAGGTGGATGGATCTACTCATGGCAACCAAGAGAGGAGATACAGAGTAGCGGACCAGAGTTGGGCTCTGGATCCGTCCCGGGTGCCCAGACAACTGCAAGTGGGATTTGATGAAGTGAGGGAAATTAGAGGACCCTGCCAAGCCCCACCAGGGCTCCATTTTCACATAGAAGGCATCTTCTTCGCGATAAGAGCCAAGGATCAAAGTGGAGAGTGGTTCTGATGTTTAATAAAAAAGCAATGGCAGAGAGCTAAAGTCATAATCCAGGCATGACATGGCTCCTTGTGAAGGCTTTATATGTCTCTAGCCTTTGTTTAAGTCAGTTCCATTGCCTACAATGCTTCAACACCTCAAATGTGTATCAAATGCCTTTCCATCCAATAAGGCCCGCCCATATTACACACACACACACACACACACACACACACACACACACACACCACACACACACACCCCTGTATATAGTGACAGATTCTCATGTAGCTCAGGCCAGCCTCTAATCTGTTATATAGCTGAGGATCCTTGAACTGTCCGTCTTCCTGCCTCTACCCTTGGAGGGCTGTGACTATGGGCATGTACCAGTTTTAATGGGTGCTGGACATCGAACTCAGGCCTTATGCATGCTAAGCCTAGAGAGCAAGAAGCGCTTGACCAACTGAGTCACATCTCCATCCTCTCTTATGTTTCTTCAGTCAGAAGGTGGGACTCCCCGGGGGCTTCAGGAAAACAAGCTCTCTCCACTTGTGATCTTCGGGCTGTTGCTCTAGTTAGTGAAGAATGGGTCTGAGTCCTCCAAAAGAGCATGAGCACCTGGATGGCAGAGCCCACATCCAATTGGTGTTTTACCCCCACCCATTTCTGTCTCAGAACACCACAGAAAATGTACCTCTGAACCGCATCATCTCGTGGTCACAGCGAGTCCTGAAGGCTGGCTAAATCTAGCACAATGAAACATAGGTGGCCAGTCTTTCTTTCTTTTGAGATTAAATTCACGTAGCATACAATTTACCAGTTTAATTCGGTGGTCTTTGCTATAGCTGAAAGAGCAGGACAACCATCATTCCTACCTAATTCCAGAACATTTTCATGTTCCCAAAAGAACCTCTGCCTATTTAGCTTTTATCTGTGTCCCCTGGCTCCTGGCCCTAGGGAACCACCAGCCTATTTTCAGTCTCTATGGACTTGCCTATTCTGGATACTTCACATAAATGGAGTTATACAACACTTAGCCCTTTGTATCTACTTCATATACCTAGCATCATGTTTTTAAGGTTCATCCATGTGGTAACATGGATCGGTACCTCATTTCTTTTCATGGTTGAATACTATTCTATTGTGCAAGATAGCACGTTTTGCTTACCTAGTCAGCAGTTGATGGACATTTGGGTTGCTTCCATTTCTGGACGAGCATGAATAATGCTTCTGTGAACGTTCATGTACGAGCTTTTGTGTGGACATATGTTTTCAATTCTCTCGTGTATATATTTACGAGTGGAAATGCAGGGTTATGGGTAATTCTATGTTTAACTTTTTGAGAAACTGCCAAGCTGTTTTCCAGAGCAGCTGTGCCATTTTGCCATCCCACTAGCAATGTACGAGGACTCTAATTTCTTCACATCCTCACCATTTCTTGTGATTTTTCTGTTTCTTCTTATTATAGCTATACTAATGGGTATGAAAACCAATGTAAATTCATTTCAGTTCCTGAATTGCATTTTCCCCTAATGACTAATGATGTTGAGATGGTTTTACTGTGCTTGTTGGCCATTTTCTTTGGAGAAGTGCCTATTTAAGTCCTTTGTCTACTCTTAAATTGCGTTATACATCTTGTTGTTGACTTCTAAAAGTTATTTATATATTCTGGATATCAGACCTTAGACAGATACATTAGTTACAAATGTTTCCTCGTGGTTTGTGGTTCAAATTCTTTTTCACCTTCATGGTAGTAACCTTTGATGCACAAGTCTTTAATTATAATGAAATCTTTATCTATTTTCTCTTTTATTGCATGCATTTTGGTGTCAAATCTAAGAAACCGTTGCCTAGTCCAAGGTCGTGGAGATTTATAACTGTTTCCCTCTCAAAGGGAAGAGCTTTGACTCCTATATTTAGGTTTCAAAATGTTATTTTGAGTGTGTTTGTGTATACAGGATGAGGTGGGAGTGTAAATTCATTCTTTTGCATGTGGGTGTCCACTTGTTGAAAATTCTGTTCTTTCCCTAGTAGATGATTTTAGCACTGTGGCTAAAAATGAACTCCTTATACCTTTGTTAAATGATTAATACTTGGATTCATCACTTAACAAAAGGTCATTCATCCTGAGACAGATATGGAAACCTGACAGTGCCGAGAGTTTTAAAATATACAATTGTCTCAACCTGTCTTCTCCCACACATCAAAATCCATCTGAAAAAAACCAACAACCACCAAGCTTGAACATCTTTCACAAATGTCCCAAGCGATCCAAAGCCCTTGGAATTTTAAGCTAGTATCAATAGTGTAGACCTTTATACTATTTTGTTTTTAATAAAAGTATACACCTAGAATAATTGTAAGGTATGTTTTGTGGACAGAGCATGTGAATGGGTGAGAAAAGGAAAGCTGGCTTTTCACCATTCAAAAATGGACACATCTTGCTGGGATCTTGTATAAGTAAAGTACAAATGAGGGCCCCTCCTTAGCTGTGAGTAGTTGGGTGAAAATCCTTTCTCCTCTCTGCCCTTTTGAATCCAACTCTTTCAATCCAATGGATGATGTATGTATAGAGGAATGAAGATGGGTGGTAGAGCCGTGGTAAGTGGCAGATCCGTGCCCAAGGTGTAGGAAGGGCAAACACTCAAAAAAAAAAAAAAAAAACCAGAGAACAAAGGCAGATCTGAGGAGTGAAAAGCGAGCCAAGAACTGAGGAGGGGGGCCAATGCGTCATCTGCGAGAGGGCTTCCTCTGGCAAAAATGGATCATTTAAAGAGACGGGAAGGAGTAGACTCTGGTCTCAGATGCTAAAATAACTTCCTTTTCCAAAACTACCGGGATGCTGAATGTAATCCCCCTTAAGTCCACTGCACTTATGTCTTTGAGGCTGGTCTTGGCTAAGAGAAATAGAGCTGACCTCCTACCATTCACAGATGGACACATCCTGCTGCGGGCTGGTATAAGTGAAAACAAATGGCAGTCACTCCTTGACTGTGAGTGTCGCTGGGTCAAGCATATTCCATGTCATCCCATCCCACATCATTCATCACTCTACTTGACCCTCCTCGCTTTCTTTTCCTTCTTTTTTTTTTTTTAAAAAAAAAACAAACTTTTGGGTATGTGTATGGTATGTGTATGCACAGGTATCTTGTGTGTGCAAGTATGTGTCTTGGTACACATGGGTGTGGGTGTGTGCACTACGCGTGTGTATGTGGGGGCGGGGAGCAGAGGTGGGCATTAGGTATTTTCTTCAACTGCTTCTGTACATTATTTTTGGAAATAGGGTCTACCATTGAACCTTGAGTTCATCACTTGCCTATACTGGCTTGGCTGTCCTACAAGTCCCAGAGATCTTCCTGTCTGTGCCTCCCCAGTACTGACTACAAACACATACCATCGTGCCCACCTTTTTTATAAGAGTGCTGGGAATCAAACTCAGGTAACAAGCAAGCACATTATGGAGTAATCCTTCCCCACACCCCTATTACCCTTATTTTTCTAGCTAATCTCAATGCATACAGTTTCTGAATTTCTGTGTTGGGTCAGTAATTTGCTTGTGTTTCCCAGAGTATAAAGCCAAATGTTAGACTTAGCACATTTATATAGAAAAAAAATTGGGTTTGTGATAGTTAATCTCAATTGTCAAAATGATGACATCTAGAACTACTTTGGGAGACAGGTCTCTGGGCACGCTTGTGGGGTATTACCCACTGTGGGTGGCACCATTCCCTGTGCTGGGATCCTGGACGGTATAAAAAGAATATAAGCTGAGCACAAGCACTCATTGCTCTGTTCTTCCTGACTGTGGATGCAGTGTGACCTGCTACCTCGACTCCCCCCCCTCCACAGTGGACTGCACCCACAAACTGAGCCAAAATAAATCCTTTGTAGACAAATTTCTAAACAGTCTTATTAAATAAGAAATACAGAGCCAAATACAGGGGTGCAAGCCATAGAGATCAGAGCAATAGTGATAGCTACAAAATTAACCTTAGTTCACCATACCGCTTCCCAAGAGAGCCTCTTCCTGTCTAACCTGCACCTTTATTGCCTTCCTGTTCTGCCTTCTCATTAGCTCTAAGCCCAGCCACATCACTTTCTCATCACTGCCTGTCTATACAGACCTCCAGGTCTCTATGGTTGGTACTGGGATTAAAGGCGTGTGTCACCACGTTTGGCTGTGTCCTTGAACACGCAGAGACTCTGCCTGTCATGTGATCGGATTAAAGGCATGGGCTACCACCACCTGACTTCTGTTTATGGCTCGCTATGATCTCTGATCTCCAGGCAAACTTTATTTATTAACATACAAATAAAATATCACATTTCGGCACAAATAAAATATCACCACAATCCTTCCTTAAGTTGCTTTGTCAGGTGTTTTATCCCAGCAACAGAAAAGTAACTAAGGCAGAGTTTAATGTATATTTCCCCACTAGGTAATACGCTCCATGAGACAGAGGCTGCATCTTCTTCATCTTTGGAAGCTGTGTGCTTTGCATGGTGTGTGGTTCTAAGGGACTGCTGATCTGGTTCCAGGTGCAAAGCCCTCTCCATGTTCTGTTGAACTTAAATTCCAAGCATCTTCCTATTTTAGGGCTTGCTGTGTCTATGTCTATTGTATTTGATTTTGACTTTTGTGGTACTGGGGATTGAACTCAGGGCCTCACACATGCTAAGTAAGCACTCTATGACTTGTTCAACTTATAGTTGAACAAGGACTCAAAGGTTGGCCCCCTAGGCAACCAGGAAGTCAAAAGGAAGAGGAATGAGAAAAAGCATGTAATTCCTTCTGGTATTTTCTTTCCGCTTCCAAGCTAATTGCAAATGGTATGCCCGAGGATTTAAACAGGTAGTCTGAGCTCTCCTGTCACTATAACGGAACAGTGGAGCATACAGCAAGGGCAAGGCGCATGTGTTGTTGTGGAGTGGGCACTGTGGGATGCTTTCATAGAATGCAAAAGATGGAATCTGGGAGTCTTGAAGTTGCCATGATTGGAAAGGAACATTTAATACAGAAAGTTACATCAGAAAGCCAACAGGCAGCCAAATAATTGGAGTTTGAACTACAGAGCTCAGTTGGGGCAGGGTGATGAGAGAATACATCCACCAGCAGCAGGTCAAAAGGGTAGCAGCCAGGGTGGAGAAAGCTCAGTCATAGAGTGCTTGCTTAGCATGTGTGAGGCCCTGAGTTCAATCCCCAGTACCACAAAAATCAAAATCAAATACAATAGACACAGAAGTAGCAAGCCCTAAAATAGGAAGATGCTTGGAATTTAAGTTCAACAGGACACGGAGAGGGCTTTGCTGCTCTGTCTTTTCTTCCTATCTATAAATATATAAGGAAGGAATTCAAATAACTCAACACTGAGAAAATAAACAACCCAATTAAAAAAGAGCAAAGGGCCCAGGGGCACAGCCCAATGGAAGAGCTCTTGCCTGACATGTACAGTCCACAGCAAAGTGCAAAGAAGAAGACACTCGAATGACTTGAGTAGGCATTTCATAAAGGAAGACATACAGCTCCCAGCTGTATGAAACACTGTTCATCAGTAATCATCGCCGGGGTCGGGGGATTAAAGTCCCAGTGAGAGATCATGTCACACCTGATTCCTAGACACCACCTACATCAAAGAGCCAAATGCGGTGGCCCACATCTGTAATCTTAGCATTCCTAAGGTGAGATGGGAGACAGAAGAATGATTTGGAAACTCACAGGCTAGTTAGCCTGGAGTACACTGGGTGGCCAATGGTAAGAAAGACCCTGCCTTAACAAAGAGGAAGGTGAGAATCAACTCCCAAATGTTGCTCTCTAATTCCTGGAGTGCACCATGGCATGTATGCACCTACACACACACACACACACACACACACACACCCATCAAATACACAAATAAAAATTTTAAAACAGTATTGTATGTGGACTTAAGAGTTGCTGAGGGAAGATGTTAAATGTTCTATCACAAAGAGAGCTGTGAAGCAAAGTACATGTTAGTTAGCTTGATTTAATCTCTTGTACAATGTGTACATATGTCAAATTTTATGTTCTTCATAAATATGCATTATGTTTACTTGCCAATCAAAAACATAAAAGCTGGGTATGATGATGTGGAACTGTAATTCCAGTACTGGGGAGGTCGAAACAGAGGGATCTGTGGGGTTTGCTGGTCAGCCAGCCTAGGAATGAGGTGGAAAGTCATAAAAATCAGACACCTGACATCCTCCTCTGGCTTCCATATTTTAGTATTTAGGCACATGCATCACACACACACACACACACACACACACACACACACAAATGCATGTACCCACAAATCATTTGTGCCCACTCTGGGTTGAATATGGAAGTTCCCCCATGGTCCTTTTCTTGGGTTCTTGTACATCAACTGGTGATCTTTTGAGGAGAGGTTGGATCATAAGAGTTCTT
The DNA here is from genome assembly GCA_902168425.1 of Peromyscus attwateri. NCBI lineage: Eukaryota > Metazoa > Chordata > Mammalia > Rodentia > Cricetidae > Peromyscus > Peromyscus attwateri. The sequence goes on from CABHPP010131055.1 coordinate 26,442, forward strand.
CCTTTATGAATGGATTCATCCTTTCTGTGATGGGTTCTGAATCTGGATAGACTATTGGAAGACGGTGGAACTATGGAAGCTAGAAGCTGATTGGAGGAAATGGGTCATTTGGGGCACATCCTTTTGGGGGTGCATTCTGCCCTGGCTCCTTCCTGTTCCTCTCTGGCTTCTGTCCCCCATTAGATGACCAAGCTCTTCCACATGTTCCCACCACCATGGTGTTTGGCTTCATGAACAGAGACAGGGACTACAGACAGAAGCCCGTCAAGCCGTGAGTCATGAAAAGACTCTCTCCCATTAAGTTGTTTTCCTCAGGTATGTTTGCGACAGTGACAGAGAAGGGAACATAGTCCCTGTCCCTCTTTATGATTCTTCTACGGTTTCAAAATGTAGACGCTATCACTCCACTGATTTGGCAAAGTCTCTACACTGTTTTTTTTAAATGTGTACAAATTTGTCCTGCAATTAGATTATGTATATATGTCATTTTAGCCAAATTGCCATTTCCTTTGTTATATAAAAGATTTAATTAAATGAAATCATTTCCTAAATGAATGCCCAGTGATACCTACATCATAATTAGATAATTTCTCCTTACGCTCTTATTTATTACATTTCAAATTTATATAGTGAGGTTGAGTTCTGGATTCTCTATTTCTAGCTATATTGATCTATCTTCCTTTTTGTGATAAGAATCACTCACTTTCTTTGTTTATTCTCCTCGATATCTCTGGTGTTGACTGTAGTGACTAATTTATAATGTGCTCAATTAATCTTTATTGATTTACATTAAATGTAAAGTATTTGTAAATACCTGCCAAGTTTGAACCTCTAGTATTTTTAATTAAAAAAATCAATTATTGATTGGATGTTGAATCACTCCTTAAGATGTTATTCTCTTTCATCTAAAAAAAAGTGGCTCTCGGCCTGTGGGCTGTGACCCCTTTGTGGGTCTACCGACCTTTTCACAGGGACTGCCTAAGACTATCAGGAAAATGGGGATTTACATTATGATTCCTAACAGTAGCAAAATGACCTATGTAGCAATGAAAATAATTTTATGGTTGGGGGTCCCCATAATATGAGGTACTGTATTAGAGGGTCACGGCATTACGAAGGTTGAGAACCACTGGTCTAGAACATCTCAATGCCTTGCCACCTTCTTGCAACACTCTCATGGGAAGTACAAGAATTAAGGCTAACATCTGGAAACAAGGAAGTTTCTAGACTACTTTAGCGTGTGCATGATTTCATTTTTATCCTCACGGTATCTCCAGGAGACAAGCGCACTCTATTCAGGCAGAGGAAGCTCATTGGCTTGACCAGGCTCACCTATCTTAGAATTATGGTTCACACCTAGATCCCTACCTCTAAGTCCACCAACCTCATCGTTCCCTCATTGCACAGAACAGACCTCAAGGTCTATGTCTTAGTTGTCTAGGCAGTACAGCTAGACAGACAGTGAATGTTTTCTGGCTAAGGGCAGACATGGTGACCTGGGTTTGGAAAAGGCACATAGGTATATCACCAAAATTAAGATTTCTTTTCCTTCTCTGAAACAAGGTCTCATTTGTCCCAGGCTGTCTTTTTTTCTGATCCCCCTGCTTCCATCCAAGTGTTGAGACTATAGCCAGGTGCCACCATACCTGATTTATGTGGTACTAGGGATGAAACCCAGGGTCTTGGGCATGCTAGCAAGCCTGCTCCCAACTGAGCCACATTCCCAGTCCACTTAGAATAAGATCTGAAGAACACAGCCCAACTCCATCCTAGGAAGGGACAAAACCCTCATCACAGCACAGGCTACAGTATAGACCCATGCCAAGGTTGTAGGACTCCAGGTCCACTCTCAGGTGCATCGATGTATGGTGTGCCAGAAGGTGAAAACGGCTCCTAGGGAGTTCTTGTGCCTGAGATTCAGAATGAAGATTGCTTAAGAAAAGGAATGGTCTGAACTTGAGCATAGAACAGCTCTTTTTAAATATAGGCATTGCGCTGACCACGCGGGGGTATGGGCAGGCTAGCAAAAGGACAGAACTATAAATAGCAGCCGCATCTGGAAAGCAAAAGGCAGGCCTGACCTGTGCACAGGATAGAAAGGACCTCTGAGTGAGCATCAATCTCTGTCTTTCTTCCTTCCCCTGCAGAGCACACCTCCCTCCGGCTTCAACTCCAGCAGAGAGGGGGCCTGTGCAGCTGTCACTGGAGAGGTTCTGAGCTTATGGAGGTTTCTCAGCCCCCAATCTAAGGAGTTAAAGCGGAACAGCCTCAGAATGGGGACCAGGGCTCCTCTGGGTCCCTCCCAAAGGGCTACAAGCCGATCCTTTATTTATGCCGGGTCGCCTGTCTTTGTTCAGTTCTGTCTGCTTAGCCACATTGGAAATGGTTTGCTGGAAAAAATAATGGTGCTGTCTAACATGATGTAACAAGATGTCATCTTCTGACTCCAACGCATAAAATGGATTTACAGGAAGGAGAGGAAGAAAAAAACACACAAAGCCCCGGGGAGCGCTTCGCTCAGATAAAAACCACGCGGTTTTGTTTGTGAATGTCAAAAACCTGTGTTTTTTACTGAGACGAATATGAGAAGAGACGTGTGTGTGTGTGTGTGTGTGTGTGTGTGTGTGTGTGTGTGTGTGTTGGTGGGGAAATGGATGTAAGATATAGACTACAGAGCCTGGAGACAAAGTGTGCAGGAAAACTGAAACAAATTTCATTTCTCATTGCACACCTATATAAACATGCCCCAGAACCTACACACAATCACACAGACATGTGGCCAGCATGTGCCACAAACAACATATGCATGTCACATGTACATACAAACACCATACTACCTAAACCTCACTAGAACATGCCACAGACTCACCAGCATGCACGACGCTGCAAAAACTCTAGCACCATCCCAGGATACTACTCAGGTACTCTATATGAGTGTACACAAACACACATGCACACACACAATGTTTGTAATCAAGAATCCTTTCATTTCCATCTCACTGGACTAATAGTCAAGTCTGAGCTTTTCTGATGAACGTGTGCAAGATTCTCATGTGCTTTCCAGGGTCCTCTTTTAGTCAGCTTGTACTAGAAAGACAAAGTTGAAAGAGGGTCAAGTTTTTTTTTTTGTGTGTTTGTTTTTTTGGTTGCTTCCAACAGACAGTGTTTCCAGTAGGCACACTCAAACCCAGTCCTAACATAACACAGGAAAGTACCACAAGTCAGGAATGATTCTCACATACTGTATTCGCTCTGCCTTGAAAGCAAATTCTTGTGTAGCCTCTGAGGATTTCCAGGGCTTCAATGCATCTCTCTCTCTCTCTCTCTCTCTCTCTCTCTCTCTCTCTCTCTCTC
>CABHPP010131055.1:29895-57999 GCA_902168425.1 Peromyscus attwateri
TCTCTCTCTCTCTCTCTCTCTCTCTCTCTCTCTCTCTCTCACACACACACACACACACACACACACACACACACACACACAACCACACACACACACAAGAAGGAGCAACCCATAGTTCTTTCCGTTTCAGACCTTTCTCACTCATCAGTAAAGCAAAACTAAGGAGTGTAAATAGAGTACTGTATGCCAATGACCAAAATAAAAACAACTGAACTAACCATATGGAGTTTCCACTGCTCTGGCAAAAATTAAGTCCATATGCATGTATGAGCTATGAAATATGAACTGTGTAATTTCATTAAGTGGCTCTTATTTTACATTTGAAACTGGCATTGTGTGTTACAAGGATGGTCAAAATCATGGAGATTATGGTAAAATGATGATTCTTCTTAGGACATTTTATAGTGACAAGTTGCAAGGGAGGCTGCAGGGGAAAAAGGAAAAGTAAGCTGGGATGTGGTGGCACCTGCCTTTAATCCCAGTGTTCAGGAAGGCAAAGGCAGGTGGATCTCTATGAGTTCGAAGCCAGCCTGGCCTACAGTTCGAGTTCCGGGACAGCCAGAGCTACACAGGGGACCCTGTATCAAAAAGACAAAAACAAAAAAAAAGAAAGAAAGAAAGAAAGAAAGAAAGAAAGAAAGAAAGAAAGAAAGAAAGAAAGGAAGGAAGGAAGGAAGGAAGGAAGGAAGGAGAGAGAGAGAGAGAAAGAAAGAAAGAAACAAAGAAACAAAGGAAGAGAAAAGAAAGAAAGAAAGAAAGAAAGAAAGAAAGAAAGAAAGAAAGAAAGAAAGAAAGAAAGAAAAAGAGAGAAAGAGAGAAAGAAAGAAAGAGTGTGTGCTGAGAGTTGACCCAAGGCTTAAAGCATGCTAAGTATATGCAGTCTTATACTTTAGTAACTTTAATAGTACCCATTTTCCTGCTGTTTAAACAGAGCCACATTTTCCCATGGTGCATTAGCTTCTCCAAGTTATGTAGCAGACCAGGCTGTCTCCCCAACTCAAAACATCTGCTTTACGTTGGTAGGACTTGGCTGTTTTTACCACAGTCATATCTTAAGCCTCTATAACAGTGTCAGGAACATTATGGGCTTTCAATAATAACTCTCTATGGAACACATGGATGCTTTAAAAATAAACCTGTATAATCCCAGGATGCCATACCGAGTCCTCTGAATGCATTAGCATGCCTGGCACACACAGCGGATTTCATCGCAGAACCAGCTTGTTCATTCATACAGTCTCACCTTCAGGGATGGCTCCATCCGTTACTTTTACTCAACAACATCCTTAAGCACGCGTGCTGGACCCAGTGGCGACAAATAAGCCAGAGTCCAGAGCTTTAAGGATGTTCCTGTTTGGAAAGAAGTACTAAAGACAAAGGGACAGAGCTATCACAGGTCAATAGAGGCTTGGATGAGCTCTGTGCGAGGAACAGTTAGAGTCCTGTGGGTCCTGGAAAATACTTAGAGAAGAGACCCCTGGGTCCCCCAGCATGATCCCTGCCAGGAAAGCAGACTACCATTGCTCTCTCACTGTCCAGAGCTGACCGTGACTTTCCTCAGCAAACCTGCTCCCTCCCTGCCTAAATATCTTGTTCCTCCCAGGTCCTCCATTCCCTTACATTTCTTTTATCCTTCAAAGGCCTAGACTGAGCTCTCCACTCTCTTGATGACTATAGAGCAATTTAGACCTTGAACACACCTTGTTTTAAACTTTCCTGCCACGCAACTTCATGCTTATAAACGTTATCTCTACCCTGACCTCACCCCCCCTCTCTCTTACACACACACACACACACACACACACACACACACACACACACACACACCTGGGTCATAAGCTCCTGAAGTGCAATGAGTTTCGGATTGTAACTTATGTCCCATAATGTGTGGTGATACCAAGTAAACTATGGTGAAAGGCACCTCTGGGCCTCACTCCCCCAAATGTAGGCTACAATGTTTCCAGGGCTAACGCACACTCCTTTGAGGAAGAGCAAGCCATCAATGAGAGTTAATCTTGATTGTCATTTTGATTGGATTGACATCATAAGTTATTAGCAAAGCACGATTCAAGGTGTGTCAGTGATTATCCAGAGATAGATATGGGCCTTCTAGCCTAATGAATAGATCCGTCTCTTGATAGATTAGCAATGTTATTAATATTGTTGGACGGTGAGGAAGAGTAGGAAGCATGTTACTAGGGACATATCTTTGGAGGCTGTATTTTGTCTACACTCACTTCTTGTACCTTCTGTTTCAGCCCCCCAGTTGGTTCAGACAGGTGTTAGCTCCTCTTCTTCAAGGGCCTATCCAAATAGATGCAACATGATCTGGGAGGTGTTTGGACCTTCTGGTCCTACCAAGGAAATACGAAAAGAATGAGTCAGGTTCCCGGGCCCCTGCCTTCAGACCACTGCACTAAAATCATCTGCAGGAGATGATAAATCAAGTGAATAGCTGAGCAAGTCCGTTTCCTCCCTGACTGGCCTGGGCAGATGTTCATACTGGCTTCAGCTTTTCCCAGACAGTTGTCACGAGTGCCAAGACACCAAGTCACACTGGCAGCCACTCGCGCATCTGAGTTTTACCATGTCCCTTCCCATTGCAGACAAGATACTAAGTAGCTAATAATGAGAACCCTTGTACTTCCTCTCCCACCAGGTCACAGTGGCCCAGGCCTTGAGGCCTGAAAAGTGTTACTTCATCCAAGGCTGACCAGCTGCTGAAAGACGCAGAATAAAACCATCCAATTAGCATCCTGGCTGGAGAATTCATAATAGCATTGTGTGTGCCAATGAAATATTTCCACTGCATGGAAGAATGATTGAGTAATATCTCCCGTGTGTCTAGTTCAGACTTGTAGAGGAAAACAGTATTTTTAAGCTAGGAAAAATAAAGTGAATGAGGATAAATAGAATATTCTTAATGTGAAGGCAGCCTCACCTGTATGATGGGGATGACAACAGAGCACTGTATGTAACACTGAAAGAATGGCTATCTGTGTATTACCATAAAGCTGTTGCCTAGGTGACCGGAAATTGTTCTGTATCCATCATCATCGTCATGATGATGGTGATGATGAGAAGGAAAAAAGATTCTTGTGTTTTGTGGGAGGGGGAAGGGGGGTTGGTGGTGGTGGAGGAGGGAGTGGAGGAGCTAAAAGGATCTGTTTGCAAATGTCTTCTTTGCCCAACCTTGAATCCCTTCCCTTCTCCCTCAGCGTGTAAATGGAAGGTACTATACTTTGTGGTCATCCCGTAAATATTCGCTGGTGATGGAGATATTGAATTGGTCATTCTGGGGTAGTAAAGCAATGGGTCAGCTGAGGGTCAGAACTAGAAGGTAGGGCTAGAAGCATCAGGTTCAAGGCCTAGGCTGGGGAGCCAGGGCCCAGAATCTACCCTGGGCTCTAGTAAAGATCTGGGTGAAGAAGAAGTAATGATTCCAATCAGTCATGTGTATAGGATTAAAAACAGCCAACTCCAAATCTGACCCTGTTGGGGTTCAACAAACGATTCCTATGCCTCTTCACACATGAATTAGACTTGTGGTTATCCAAAGCGAAGGTTCTCTGAGGCAGTTTGTGGGGTTTTTATGTGCTTCTCCAGGTCATCCTTGGCATTAGGGGTCCCCACATGTCTACATCCTTGGCACTAGGGGTCCCCACATGTCTACATCCTTGGCATTAGGGGTCCACACATGTCCACATCCTTTGATTGGATATAGTGTTACAGGACCATAGAGTTCTTTTGCTTCCAGTTTGTGTGTCTCTCCCACAGATGGCCCCCTTTAAGTTCCTTTTTGTCTTCTTTCCTCTTTGGTGCTCACACTTTCTCCTTCCCTCCAGCCACACGGGTCTCCACCACGTATTTACACCATTCGGCATGTGTCTTTGCCAGTCGTAGTAACTAAATAAAACAAACCTTTTTTTATTTTATTGCTTTGTCCTTTCTTATTGCTTTGCCTCTATTATCACACTATAAGGGGACCTGGGTATGATACATCGGCTGCCAACACAGAAAAGCAATAAAAGGTCGTTCTCCATAATCTCTTTTCCAGGCAGTTCGTCTGCATTCTCTTTCTACTTTGGAAGGCTTGGTTTTATTACCCTCCCCCCCCCCTTTTCCCTGACCTTTGGCCAAACCATGATTTGCTGTTACTAGATTTCCTCTTGCCCCGAAGACCCTAACTGAGAGGCCCCTTTCAAGTCAGGACCCACTACGTGACAGTCACATGGCTGATGCTTTTCAGAGCTCCTGCCTGCCTGCTCTTAGACAGAAACCTTTGATAAGCTGACTTTTTTTTTTTTTTTTTTGTTCTTGCAATTTCACAGCATACCCACTAGCTTTTATCTCCGTGGCTGAGCCCAGGCAATAACTATTCTGTCTTTGTTATCTAGATCTCGAGCTGTCTGTCTCACGCAGAGAACACCCCTGTGCCCGCTGTCTGAGTCCCCCATCTTTTCATCTCGGGTAGAAATGCTTTTGTTGATGTTCAGTTCTCTGTCTCGTGTTCAGACGCCGTCCGATAGGATTTCCAGGTTTTGTTTTGGTGTGCTTCAAAATATGATGACCCAGGAGGGAACTGTTTGCTTGTTTTCCTTATCAACGGAGAGGACATGAAGTGATGGAGACAGTCCATAGCTTGCTCTCCACTTCTTCTTTGATTTGATTATCAGAAGCAGTACTGGCTACTCACTTGAAATTGGCTGTAACTCCAACCAGTGGGCTAATTCCTATCTGAACACATCTCTTGGGGCCTGAGGGCCAAATATCAGACAGTACCTTGAATAACAGCATCATGTCAGAACTCAAAGTCCAAATACAGCTTCCATTGTCTCCACGGGCAATGTTCCTATGCAGACAAGAACTTTCCATCTCATGAATCAAAATTGGAAGTGACGGCAAATGTTTTAAAAGATCGTTGATTTATTCATTTGTATTGATGTTTTGCCTGTTATGTGTGTCTGTATACCACATAAGTCCTTGATGCCTACAGAGACCAGAAGAGGATGTCCCATCTCCTAGGATTGGAATTATAGAAAGTTTGTGAGCTGCCATGTGGGTTCTGGGAATTGAACTTGGGTTTCTGAAAAACCAGCCAGTGCTCTTAACCACTGAGCCATCTCTCCTGCCCAAGTGACAGTCAATTGTAATAGCTGCCCCCTAGTCATCCTTCTTCCTTAATCTCTGGAGATGGGGACACAGGATGTACTTCCTCTGTACCAGTATCTTTAAGGAACAAATATTTAATGTTTGTATCTGACCCACTTCATAGAAAATCCCATTTCACCATGAAAAGTTTCTGTTTCTGTGACTCTCTGGTGACCATTATAATCTGTAGTGGTCATAGTTTGGTGCACACAAATGAGAGATTATGGAGACACAAATAGATGCTGGCTAATAAGTCTGGTTATGAGTGGATGGCATGGGGAGTGAGTCATAAGAGGAAGATAGAAGAGCATTATGTATCTGAGTTTGGGAACGTGAGCAGGGTTTCATAAAGGAATGTGGGAGAAGGCACCTCAGAAATAGACAACCTGGAAGTTGATGGTGCCTGGAGAGCTAACCAAACAGGTAGATCATACAGCACACTTGGCAGCAATGGGAGATAATTAACCTGTTAGTTGCTGAGTATCTTCTCATGTGGATGGAGCTCAAAGACTCCTTCAGACACATAGAAGGGCCCCACAAGGCTTTCAATAGTGTTTACCACTCAACCCTAACTATGTACAGATGACCAAGAATCATATGACATTTGAGGAAATCTCCAGGGTTTAAAAAGGAGTTCAAAGAATAGAGATGGAAATTCTGAAGAAAAATAGTATGATATTAGATGTCTAAATAAGAATAGGTGTAATGAAATGAGAACAGACATCTTTAAAAAATTAAAGCGGATAGAAAAGGATTCAGAAAAGATCATCAGAGTCACATTAATAAAACGTAGGGCTTGGGATATAGCTCATTTACTGGAGTGCTTGCCTAGCATGCAAAAAGCCCTGGTTTCAGTCCCCAGCATGACCTAAACTAGGTATGGTGGCACAAGCCTGTAACCTCAGCATGTGAGATGCAGAGACAGGAGGATTAGGAGTTTGAGGTCATCTTCAGCTAAATGGGAATCTTGAGGCTAGCCTGGGCTGCATAAAATGCTTATCTGAAAACAAACAAACAAACAATAATAAAACCAAGTTCATTAAGCTCTTCAAGGAAATTGAACGAATAGTTTAGAAGACAATGAAATACAAACAAAAGTGATAGCTTCAACCTTACAGGTCTAACACCAAATAATAAGAATTACAGTAAATAGATTGCTCAGATATAGTTAATAAAATATAGCATGCTTGGTTCAGTTTGAATTCCTGACAATGAATAGTTACTTAGGATAAGTAATCACATTTGCAGTTTAAAAAAAATGTTGCAAGGTTCATATCCCTGCTAAAAGTTATTTGCTTGGTGGTACGTACTTATAATCCCAGCACTTGGGAGAATTGCCAGTTCAAGGATAACATGGTTTACATAGAAATTTCCAGGCTGGCCTATGCTGTATAGCAAGAGCTTACCTTTTAAAGTTACTTATTAGCCTGGCAGTGATGGGGCACACCTTTAATCCCAGCACTCGGGAGGAAGAGGCAGGTGGATCTCTGTGAGTTCCAGGCCAGCCTGGTCTACAGAGTGAGTTCCAACCAGAGCTGTTACATAGAGAAATCATGTCTTGAAAAATCAAAGCAAACAAACAACAAAAACAGTTACTTATTAATTATTTGAAATTCACATGGAATTGAGCACCCTGTATTTTATCTAACAGACTGCCAGAAAGGAGAGAACAGACACATTAAGGGGAAGGAAATTATTAACCAAAATATCAATAAAATTTCCCAAAACTAAAGGATCTAAGTACCCAGATTAAAAAGGTTCCATGGGGTTGGGGATTTAGCTCAGTGGTAGAGCACTTGCCTAGCAAGCGCAAGGCCCTGGGTTCGGTCCTTAGCTCTGGCCAAAAAAAAAAAAAAAAAAAAAGGTTCCATTAATAGATAGAGAAGTTCATTTTTAAGGGCCCAGAGGATTGCTCTGGATTTCTTTTTTTTTCTTTTTTGGCTTTTTGAGACAGGGTTTCTCTGTGTAGTTTTGGTGCCTGTCCTGGATCTCACTCTGTAGACCAGACTGGCCTCGAACTCACAGAGATCCGCCTGCCTCTGCCTCCTGAGTACTGGGATTAAAGGCGTGTGCCACCACCGCCTGGATTTCTTAACAGCTGATAAATTTTATGAATTCTGACAACAGAAATGCAAAATTCAGAAAGTCCATCTCTCAAATACTATTTGTTGGGAACTGGACTCTATCTACTTCAGGAGTAAACGGATGCAGTTTGGTTGGTAGATCTCTAGTGGTAAATCTACTAGATTAGCATGAGAGAAGTTGTAGGTTAGATCTCTAGTGGTAAATAAAATCAGGAGTGGGATGCATGCCTCCAATCCCAGCACTCAGGAGGCTAAGACAGGAGGATCAGAGTTCAAGGTCATCCTCGGTGACATAGTGGGTTCAAGGCCAGCCTGAACTACATGAGAACTAGTCTCAACATAACAACAACAACAAAATGGAGCCAAAGAACAGTGGATCTGCATCAGGAAACTAGCCAAAAAAAGATTCAGGAGGAGGGTGAAAGAACCAAGCAGACGCCATAACAGACTGCTCAGTCTTCTCTCAGAGATCAGGCCTCAATTTCAGTTTCCTGAGACTTGAGCAAGCCATTTCTGGGAGGGCCGTGAACAAAAGACATAATCCTTGGAGTAACTCCCTTTCTGCACGTACTCTGACTGCTCAAGGTTCAGTCAATTGTTTTACTGCCTTGGACCCCTCGCCAACTTAGAGCTACTTGCATGAGTCAATGTGAACGTTCGAGGCCAGCCAGCCTCCTTGGCAGCTCAAGGACAAAGCCTGGGATTTGTTCAGGCCTGCCCAAAAATGATAACTGTAACCCCCAACCAGTAAATTCAAAGGTTACACACCCTCACCCAATCATATGACACCAAGGCTTGTACCACCCTGTTTGCAGTTTTTCCCTTTAAAAACCCCTCACTCTGAGAGCTCAGGGCTGTCCTCCTCTACCTGCTGTGTCGGAGTGTTGGGCATGGACCAAACTTGGTTGCTATCAATAAACCCCTGTGTGTTTTGCATCAGATATCTGCTCTGTGGTGGTCTTGCTCGGCGGTCTTGCGACATGGACACAACAAGGGTCATGAGACAAGTGTATGCTGAAGCTGGGAAATGGAAGATATGCAGAAAAGACAACCAGCACAAATGCATAACTGCAGAAGTAGCTAGTAAGTTAGAGAATGTTTCAAAGTATACAAAGAGAACCAGAAATTTGTTTACGGAAAACCATAGAACCATAAAATGAGGCAATCATAAACTCAAGGAAAACCATAAAACTATCTGAAGACTTTGTTTAGCATACTTGTTGGTTCTCTAATAATTGTGTGTATGTCTCTGATATGCTGGGGATCAAGCCCAGAAATTATGTAATAGAATTGGTAATTAAAATTTTTAGTTGGCTATGGTGGCACATGCCTACAATCCCAGGGAGGCAGGAAGATCACTGAGAATTGAAGGCCAGTCTGGGTTTCATAATGAGACCCTATCTCAAAAGACAAACAATCAAACAAAAACAAAATTGAAAATCATGGGTTAGCATTTTTGTTGAATGGACTGTAAAGAAATGCATCAGGAGACAGGCGGGTCCAGCTTCTGCCATCAGTAGAGTGGGAAGGAAGGCAGGGAGAAGCTAGAGAAATGGACCCTCTCCTTATGTGACATTTGTTACTGACGTCTCGGTCTGAATGCCATGCCTCTTCCTTCAAGCTTCTCCCACCTCCCTTCCAGCAGGATCAAGATCCCTTTCACTGAGGCTTAGCATCTGTAGGAATCACTAGGTGGTCCTAGGCTAAGGGTCTTGACAGCATCCAGGCAGGCCCAAAGCCAAGATGGGGGATTTTCTGGGATGCTGTTAGCTAGATTCATTGCTGCTAATACTCGCAACCTCTACAATCCTTCCTGAGACCAACATGTGTTTTATGTCTGCCGACTTAGCCACTCACTCCAGTGCAGGCAAAAGTCTTTTCCAATTTCTAGCTGTCAATGCTGGGAGCCATCATCTTCTGGTCTTGTTCATGGCATTCTTGCTAGTTATCCCTAGTCTGTTAATCAAATTCTTTCCTCCTTTCGAGTTCCTTCATTCCTTCTTGCCCGTGCTGTTGACATTGGCTGTCGCAATGGAATTTTCCAGTTTCCTAGAAACTTGTAGCAGTTTTAAGGGTATGGCTGCCCCATAAACTCTTTATTTCTGTGACAGCCTGGGCTTTGGAGCTCTGCAGGAAACAAACATTTCGGGAGATGTAGGGTTTGTGTCTGAGCAGCCACCATTGGCCAAAGCACCAGTTAGCTAGGAGAGCCCTTCATGTCCTGTCAATGGGTTTAGCTTGTTCTAATTGATAGTGCTTGTTTTGTAAATAGCTGGAGGGAATTGATGGCTGCAGAAGGGGATGCATGGGAGCGGGGATAAATAATAGTGCAAGAGGACCATTTAAGGCAGTGAGACATGGTTAAATGAAAAAAAATAGGTTACAAATCACTAAATACAGGATGACCCCATTTCTCAAAGTGTGTGTGTGTGTGTGTGTGTGTGTGTGTGTGTGTGTGTGTGTGTGTACACAAAGCCAGAAACATTAAACAGTGATTTTCTTAGACTGAGGGATTTATGAAAGATTTGTACTTAATTTTTGCTTGCCTAGTTTTTCCAAACAGACATGTGCTGTTTTGTAACAATAAGAAAAAACAAGTTATTTAAAACATCAATAAAAACTGTAAGAGTCCGGGCAAACACCATATGTTTTTGTCTGGATTCCACACACCCCTTTATGAGGGGCCGAGGACAGGCCTTGTTAGCAGAGGATTGGGGACAAGGGGTGGGGGCATTCAGAGGTGACAGCAGGGGCCATCCAGCCTAAAGAGCTGGCAGGGCCATGGGCCTTATAAGAAACTATTCCCAAATAAACAACAGGTAAGCGATCCAGAGAGTTGCTAAAAACCTGACAGATAGATGTTAAAACTGTACCTGGAAGCTGGAACCCCAAATCCAGCAACGTTTGAGCATGTGTCCACTGAACACCTATGGCGGTCAGTGTTGTGTGGAGCAGCAGGTAGATGGGATGAGGACAGTCAGGGTGGGGGGACCCCTGGTAGCAGCTGCTATTCAAGGCTTGTTGACTGGGGGTGCTGTTTAGTCAGCAAAGCTTAAGGATCCTCTCCTAGTCCATTTGAACTGCTAGGGAACACAGGATCCTAAAGCTAAAGCTTGCTTGGCTGCACAGATCTATTGCTCCAGGTGCTGGCGGCTGGGAGCCCAAGGCCAAGTTACTGGTGGATTTGGTCTCTAGCAAGGGTGCTCTTCCTGGCTTTTCTTTTTCTTTTATGAGGCAAGGTCTCACATCTCCCAGGCTGGCCTCAAACTCACTAAGGGTGGCCTTGAACTTCTGATCCTCCTGCCTTCAGCTCTCAAGTGCCAGGAATGGTAATCAGTCCTTATGAGTGTTGGGCAAGCACTCTCATGAGCCTTTAGCCCTTCATTTAAAAAAAAAATCAATTTTGCAGTTAGTATATAAAATAATGGTTTTCATTATGACATCTTCAACTTGGAAGTTATTGTACCTGGCGTATGTCTCCTCTCCACTACCTCACCATTTCTTGCTGGTTCCCATCCTCCCCACAAATAGTCTCTCTTCTGCTTTCCTATCACACATGCACACATGCTTGTACACACACACACACACACACACACACACACACACAGATGTCACACAAATCTAGGTTCTATTTCAGTTGGAAAATATGCAGTATTTTGTTTATCTTTGATTCCTTTCCTCTCACCTCATAGTTTCCTTTCTTATTGCATGGTGTTTGTGTGTGTTTGTGTGTGTGTGTGTGTGTGTGTGTGTGTGTGTGTGTGGTGTTTGTGTATAGTTATTTACATGTAAACCTAGATTCTGCCTATGAGAGAAGACGTGCAATATTTGTCTCTCTGAGTCGGGCTTATTTCACTTGACGCATTGATCTCCAGTTCCATCCTTCTTCCGGCACATGACATCATTTCATCCTTCTGCACAACTGAATAAAGCTCTGCTGTGTATCTATCCCATTATCCATTTGTCTGTTGATAGGCCAGATGGTTGGGTGACTTCTCCTGCAACCTCGCGGATTAGGGAAGGAAGCAGAAGTTCTCTGGCGTGACCTTTGGAAACACACTGATCCCCTTCACGTGGTTTCCACCCTCCTTGTCAAGTTGCTCTCCCAAAAGACCCACCTTTAAATACCATTGTATCGGGGATTATTGGGGATCACATTTCATCACATGAACTTTGAGAGGACGTAAGCACTCTGTCTATACCAATCCTAAGGAAGAGTAGGGATGCTGAGGCAGAGACAGGAGAATAAGAATGCTGCTGCTGCAGAGGAGGCTCTGTTTCCCTCCCAGAGCCCTACATCAGCCCTCACAAATCTACCTCAGTCACATTTCTAGCTTGGCTAAGAACCCGTCAGCTAGAATAACTACTGTGCTGTATTTTAGACGATTTCACAAGGTCATATAATGAACAAATATGCAAAGCCCTTTATCATACTCTGTGTTCACAGTGATTTAGATAAGGCAAGTGCTATTATCTCCTTTTCACAAGAGAATGAATGGAAGCTTGGGGAAAATAATTGCTACTATTTAGTAGAGTAATTGGGCCAGGGCTGGGTGTAAGGTTTTCTGACCTTTAATCTCAAACTTTTTCTCTTAGACTGTCTCATACTTATTAGTTCATTCTTTCACTTACTCATCCGACATCGGTCATACTTAAAGGCTTATCACATTACAGGTAGGTGTGTGCAGGCAATCAGGTGTAGGTTCCAGTAATTACACCTAGGATCCGGCCTAGATCAATGATTCTTCATATTGAATGTACTTAGAATTGCCTGGGGAGCATCCCAGATCCCATCCCCAGCTGACGCCATGATGCTGTCTGCTGTTTTAAAAGCTCTGCAAGTGAGTCTCGTGTGCAGCTAAAGCTTGAAACCAAAGTTCCTGTGAGCAGAAAGTATTGGCTACCTCAGTTCTTTTATAAGGAAAATAGCCCTGACTGCCATGACTCAGAACCAACTGCTTCTAGCAGGGCTCTTCTGGTCTTCCACCCCCTGAGCTGAGACGGTCCTCTTTTTCCATCAGATATCCTCTGAATGGTGAGCACTTTGTTGACTCTCAGGACTTGGTAATTGGATGGTCTAAGATATTGAACATTGTGGGCAGCGACTAGAGGCTCTCTGATCCCTATGTAGATCTCACGTTGGAGCAAAAACTTGGTCTGCCTAAGAGCTATGCTCAGTCCTCCATGGCAGTCATTATAGCCTGAGTTTCCATTATGCAAATAGAGAGATATAAGTAGAAATGAGAACCGGGAATGAGAGTAGGTTGAAAGAATCCCGTCCAAGCGCAAGCTGTAACCAGCTAGGAAACCGAATCTCAGAGAGGGGAAATGACTCGAAATAGTAGACAACAATGCAAAACAGGACGTGATTCAGTGCCATAGGATGGCTGCAGGCCACAACTACCTACCCTCCTGGTGCTTTTGAGGCTAATGTTTCTCCACGGGTCACAGGGTAGGAGCACGATCTTTCCAGACTGATTGATACTCGAATTTTCCTTTCCCCTGAGACACAGCCGGAACAAACTCATAAGCCCAATTAGGAAGACTAGTAAGCGACTCTCTTCTCCTAGGCAGATTCACCCCACAGCAGCTCCATGAGGTTGGAACTATTTATTCTTTTCATTGCACAAGAGAGTAAAACCAATCCACCTCACTGACAGAGCTGGGAAGCAGCCGTGGGACTCAATGGTATCTGGGTCACTGTGTTGTGCTTACCGTTTACCAAACCATGACTAAAACTCCTGTTCACTTTTGATCCACACAGCTTGCCTTCAGACCTATGTGCTGCATTGTTTTAGAACACTGAACTGAGTATTGACGTATCTGCCATTTTCTTCTCTTTTTTTAAAAAAAAAATTCTGATCGCCCCCTCAAGTTATTTATTCTCTTTAAAATTCTTAACTCTATTGGTGTGAGGAAAATGAGCTGTGTGTGATTCCTTAGGTGGTGAGACAGAAAGGTCTAGAAATAGGAAATGGCTAAAGTGTGGTTGTTCATGCCTGTGATTCCAAACTTGGGAGACTGAAGCAGGAGGAAGATTGTAAGTTTGGTGCCAGCCTGGGCTACACAGTCAGTCAGACCCAGCCTAAAAAAACACACAAACAACAAATAACTCCAAAGTGAACTCTACAACCATGCATTCTGGATCAGAAAGCCAAGGCAGCCCCGGCAATGATGGAGCAGCCACAGTAACCAGTATCCATGCTGGCTACCTTTTATGGTCAACTTGATATGACCTAGAGTCACCCTGGAAGAGAAAACTTCAACTGAAGAACTGCCTCGATCAGACTGACCCGTGGCCATGTCTAAGAGATTGTCTTGATGGATGGGGTTGGGGGGCCACAGCTCGCTGTGGATGGTACCATCCCGGGGCACTTGAGCAGGATTGTATAAGAAACTAGCTGAACACAAGCCAGAGGGAGCTGGTGAGCCATGTTCCTCAATGATTTCCCCTCTCGTGCCTGCTTGAATTCCTGCCCGGATTTCCTCTAGTGATGGACTGTTACTGGAAATGTAAGTTGACATAAACCCTTTCCTTCCCCAGCTGCTTTGGGTCAGAGTGGTTTTTTGTTTTTTGTTTTGGTTTTTGGTTTGTTTGTTTGTTTTTTAATCACTTCAACAGAAAGCAATCTAGAATTCCAGGGGCACTTGACGTGAAGAACCCTTTTCAAGACATTTCCAACTGGTTTTGGACTAACACATGAATACATACATGACAAATGGTGAAGACACATAATTGACATTTTCTTGCTTTAGAACGTAACCTTGGCAACAGACTTGGGTTACCTGAGCAGCCTTAGAATACTGTTGCACTGCATTTCACCACTATGGGGCCACACATGGGACATCAACCAATGGGGCTAGTGTCCTTGGGCATAACAGTCATTGCACAGTCCCCCTGCTTGTAACCAGTGGCGGCTTCCACATGCTTGCCTCCTCCTCTTTATTCATGGGCACTGTCTCTAGTCACTAGGTAGCAAAATGAACCAAACCAGATTTCTGAGGTTATGTTTTTGTACATCATCAATAATTCCTCAAGGAAAGGTCTTTTGACTTCTCTCTCTCTCTCTCTCTCTCTCTCTCTCTCTCTCTCTCTCTCTCAATCTCTCTCTCTCTCTCTCTCTCTCTCTCAGAAAATAGTCACTCACAGCTACTTTAAGCTCCTGGGATTCTCAGAAATTCTGGCTGATCAATAATCTCAAAGGTTTTGAAAAGGAAGGAAATGGCCATTTGTTGAACATCTACCAGGTACCAAGTTTGGCATTAAACACAAGAATAAGCATGCATCCTGGCCGCACTGCTTCTGCGTGTCCAGGTCTCGGCCTTCTTTTCTTATGAAGTTTTAGAAAACAGATTAACGAGATATAAAAGACATGCAGCACTTTGCACACATTTAAAGCATACGATTTAGGTTTTGACCTACGTCAGAATTTGAAACCCATGAAGCTCATCCAGTTAGATAATCACACCCATCAACCCCCAAAAGTTTTCTCCTGCTTGTTTTGTAATCCCTCCCATCTGCTTCTGCCACCTTTGTATCCAACAACCTCCAAGCTGCCTTCTGTATGCGGTAGCCGAGATAATGTAGCACTCCCCTGCCTCCCCAAATGCCCATAGCATCATTTTTTCCAAAGCTGTAAAAATGTGACGTTATATGGCAAACGGGACATTTTACATGAGGCTTTTCCTCGATGAGAGGAGAGCAGAGGGCCACCAGAGTTAGACAGTGAACTGTGGTAATGGACGTGGAGGACTGGAGTTCCCTTGAAAGATCTGACGATGCTATGAAGCTTTGAAGGTGGAGAAGGGAGTCTCAGTGCAAGAAGTGCCGGTGGATTCTAGAAGTTGGAAAGGGCAAGGTCATGGAATTGTCTCTGTACTGGAAGGAAACGCAGCCCAGCAGGCACCTGGATTGGCCCTTAAAACCACCCAGGCACTAGAGCTGTGACCTATGAATACTGCCTTCCATGGCAAAAGAAACTTGGAAATTGCAATTAAACGAAGGATTTCGAGATGAGGGGATTATCCTGGATTATCCGGTGGGCCTTCATGTAATCACAGTGTCCTTATTAGAGTAGGACGGAGGGAGATTTGACTATGGCTGAGGAGAAGTGATTTGGAAGCAGGGGCTGCAGCCACGTACCTGAAAGATAAAGGGAAGAGCCATAAAACAAAGAGGTGACCTCACCACCAGAAACTGAAAAGAGGAAAGAGATGACATCTTTCTCAGTGCCTCCAGAAGGCAGCAGAGCTCCCAACCCTTGGATGCTAGTTCAGTATTCTGGTTTGAATCTGAGATGTCCCCAATAGGCTCATGTTTTGAATCCCTATTCCTCATCCAGTAGCTATTTCAGACATCCATACAAACTTTTGGAGATAGGACCTGGCTGAAAATAAGTCACTGGGCTTTGAAGGTTGCAGCCTGGCCCCTAGTCTCTGCCACTCTGGGCCTTCTGGTCTACCGTCATGTCCATGGCCTCCAGTACACACCCCTGCTGCTGAGAACTCCACCATGGCTTCCCTGACAGAGTGGACTGAAACTGTTACCCAAATGAAAACTGTCTCCTTCAAGTCATCTCTGTCCAGGGTTCTGTCCCATTGACACAAAGTAATTCACACACCCAGGCCCTTTGCTTTGGATGCCTGAGCTGCAAGGTGCTACATTTCTCTTGTTTTAAGCCACTCAGTTTATGTCAGATTTGTTACGGCATCAACACGAAACTAATACACTAACTCTAGTACAATAATTGTAAAATGAAGATAATATATTATTTCTGGGGTTGTGATAACATTAAATCATTACTACACTTATAGCAGATGGGCTTCATTTCTTTTAATGTTCCCTTGTGTAGTTCTCCTCAGCCCCAAAAGCTTCTTTATGAAAATACATATTTTTAAAAATTATTGGCTCCCTTTCTTTTCTGAGACTGGGCCTGTATTAGTTTGATTTCCTAATGCTGTGATAAAATAGCTAAAAGCAACATGAAGAGGAAAGGGTTTATTTTACCATAAAGTTGGAGTCTATCATTGAGGGAAGCCAGAGCAGGAGCTCAAGACAGGAACCTGGAGGCAGGAACAGAAACTGAGGCCATGGAGGAGGGCTGCTTCCTAGCTTGCTTTGAGGCTCACATTCATCTATCTTTCTTATACCTCCCTGTTGTGGAATATTAGTTTAAGATGTGTTACGTTTGTTTGTGCTGTGGAGCACTTGTTTAATGATGCAAAGGTGTGTTGCATTCTTTTATGCTGCATTTTTTTTTAAACTCTGTGAAGCTGTGTTACTTTGCCGCCTAAAACACTGATTGGTCTAATAAAGAGCTGAATGGCCAACAGCTGGACAGGAGAGAGAAACAGCAGGGCTGGTGGGCAGAGAGAAGAAATCTAGGGAAGAGACCAAGGAGCAAGAAAAGGAAGAGAAGAAGACACCATGGATCAGCCATTCAGCCACACAGCCAGCCACGGAGTAAGAAGGAAAGAAAGATATATAGAATAAAGAAAGGCAAAAAACCCAGAGGCAAAACATAGTTAAAGAGAAACGGGATAATTTAAGTTAGAAAAGCTGGCTAGAAACAAGTCAAGCTAAGGCCAGGCATTTATAAGTAAGAATAAGTCTCCGTGTATTTATTTGGCAGCTGGGTGGCACACCTCCAAAGAGTAAAAGGAAAAACCAACTACACCTTCCAGGACCATCTATCAGGGATGGTGCCATCTACGGTAGACCAGACCCTACCACACCAGTTATCAATTAAGAAAATGTTACTCAGATATGCCCACAGGCCAGTCTGTTGGAGGCATTTCCTCAATTGAGGTTTCCTCCTCCCAACTGACTCTAGCTGGCAAAAACTAACCAGCACAGGCTCTCACTATGTAGTACAAGATGGCCTTGAACTCCTTGTGCAGCCTAGTCTTGCCTCATCATCCTCTTGCCCCAGGCTCCTAAGTGCTATAATCAACAGGGATGTGCCGTGACATCTGGCTAAGCTATACTTCTGGAGGTGGCCAGCATAAGCATGGAAAGACATGTCTGGTAGCAAGTTTGATGGGTAGATGGTGAGTGAGTGGTTCAGGTTTGTTCTGGGGAAGGATGTAGAAAGTGACACATTGTAGGGAAGGAACAGTAATCTCACAGAGCTGGTCTCTAGAGAAAGAGAGCAAATGTAGAGAAACTCACTTGGCTTTACTTTAAAACATAGGTCGTAGGGCTGGAGAAATGGCTCATCAGCAGTTAAGAGTACTTATTACTCTTGCAGAGGTCTCAGGTTCAATTCCCAGCATCATTGGTTGCTTACAACCATCCATAACTCCAGTTCCAGGAGATCCAACATCCTCTTTTGGCTTTCACGGGGTACCAGGCAAACATGTGGCACACATGTATACATGCAGACAAAACATTCATACACATAAGATAAAGTAAATAAATCTGAACAAATTAAATAGAAGTATATTATTACTCAGGTATGGTGAAGCTAACTGATCAGGAGGTGATGCCCATGGAAAAGACAGTTCGTAGTTCATGGTTTCCAAGAGAAGTGACTGGCCTGCCATCTGGGGCTTCAGTGGGAAGCAACAGGGTAAGTTAGGAGGCAAAAGTAGCAAGAGATGGGGACAAAAGCCACTGTGGTTTCCATGAAAAGAGTGGGTGAGGCAGGGCCAAGCAGGCTTAGGAGTGGGCTGATTCTGGAGTACAGGGCTGTCCTGTTAGAAGATACTGTCGGGTCCCAATTCTGGTGGCTAGACAAAAGCCAGCATCCCTCAGAAACTTGTGAAGCCAGTTCCCCTCTACCAAAGGATCCATTTCCTTATCACTGGCAGAAGGGACACACGGCTATCTGTGGTGCCTATCAGCATACCGAAGCAAGTACTAGACTCCAGACTCCCTCAGTATCACAAGTACCTGTTACACATTTCAGAGCCCATGCTGACATCCTAGCTCTTCTCACCTTTTCCCTGACCCCAAACTCCCTCCGGCTCATGGGCTTCCCTCCCCCCAGCTTCTCATTGTCCTTATAACCCTGCTCTTTTGGCTATGTTCTCTCTTTTGCCCTCTCTCAGTCCTCTCTATGTGTCTCTGTCACTTGATCGCCTCCTGCCTCTCTCCTCTCATGGTCAAGTCCAGTAGGCTGGCCATGTTCATTCTACTCCTTGCAATCTCTCCTTGCTCTGGACTCTTTCAGATGTTTCTGGCTGTACTCTCTCTCATATCTACAATAAAAACCTTCCCTTCAACCACACCTTGAAGTAGTCATGCTGTTGGTTTACACATCTGGTGCTGAAACCCTCAGTTTACACAGATACTTAGCTCTGGGGGTTGGGGGGTGGGTGGGATTGTAACAGGCAGATATTGGCTTGGAGTATAAAACCTAGGGAATGGGTGCTCCAGATTGGTTGGTTTTCTTAGGAAAGGCTCCTATCCCGGAAGGTTAGTTGCTGTCTCTGGGAATTAGCTAACCTGCGACAAACAGCCCCTTCCCAATCTTGAGGCTCCAGATGCATCCGGAAAACAAAAATAAAATATATGGTTAATATGGATTTGTGGTTGACCATCCTAGACAGATTGTGTGGCTATCAGAGGTCATGCTGTTAGTGTCTTCGAGAAGTTCCAAAAAGACCACCTGTCATGATACCATCAGCAAGAGCGTTGGTTATACCACATATATGTGGAGTCACTCACCTGTACAAAATGGCAACAACCTTGAGAGAGATGTGTAAGCTCTTTTTTAAGCACAGCTAATGGGAGTTCCTAGGGCAGTTAGGTCATTTGGTCATTTTACCTACGATCAGCATAAGCATGTGGCAATTATATTAATACATTCCTAATTGGCTAAGGCTGGCAGGGGTGGGCTTAAGGCTATAGCTTTTCCATTTTAGGTCAAGTCTGGACAAGTCTTGAGCTTTGTCCTTATTTGATTATTACCTGTGTGGGGAGAGGGGTTTTGGCCCAGGCCTAGTACATGTAGGAACTGAGGCCTAGTTCTTAACTGAGTTATTAGGGGCCTGCCATGATATTCGCCTGGCCCCCTCAATGCCATGTACACACAAATAGAGGTTCAAGAGGTTGCCATCGGGTCTTAAAGGTTATTACTGTTAGGAGAAATAATATGGGAAAGATAATAGATAATTTTATTGGCAGATGGGATAAGAATGCCTCAGAGAGAGGCCAGTGGCTCAGGCTAAAAATGTTCCATGCCAAGCCTGACTACCGGAATTTGATTCTCCAGGACTCACACAGGGCAGAAAAAGAGAGAAATGACTCTGACAAGTTGTCCTCCGCCTTCCCCATGCCACATGCATACTGTGGCAGTGTGCCCTCTGAAAACAAATCAACAAAAAAATGTAACAAGTATAGTAACAGTGTTATGCCCAGATCGCGGGGCACCCCTAAAAGACAACCATGGAGACCGACTCCTGCATGTAAAAGCAAAGAGCCTTTATTATCTTCAAGCTCCGAGCTTGGTCTCTCTGTCCGATGCCGTGGTGGGAGCCCAGAGCCCAGGCAGGGTGGGGTTTTTAATCATAGCAGAGGTTGGGGTGAAGGGATTTCCAGGGCTCAGGACCCTGATTGACGTTTGTCTAGGGTTATAGGGAATGTTTGGAATGTCAGGTATTTCCTCTTAGATGCAGGCCCCACTAGGTGGGTTCAGCTTATAGCTCTTCCTGGGTCGAGGTGTTGCCTGCCAGAAGCTGTGTCTGGGCATCAGGTGTTTCCCCTTAGATGCAGACCCCACTGGGTGGGGTCTGCCAGAAAGGTGTGTCTGGGCCTCTGAGCCTGTCATGGCAGCTGTGTGGCCAAGCTGTTTTGGGGCCCCCCACAACAGTGTTAGGATTCTGCTGCACTCCAGCTGCATGACTGCACATGCGCAGTTCAGGAGCTAGACAAGGGGTCTTGCATCTTATGCCATCAGTGTGTGCTGGTGATTTCGTATGTGCGGCATGGTCACACAATTGGCGCATGTGTGGCAGAGCTCTGTAAGCCCACCTGCACCTTACAAAGCCGTGACTCAGACCCCACCCGCTCCCTCTGTTCTGTTCTCTTTTCCCCCCACCATCTTTCTCTCTCTGCACCGGCTCTTTCCCCAGGCCTGGTTCTCTTGTAGCCCACCCCCACCCCCACCCCTCTTACTCTTAATAAAGCTCTGATACCTACCGTACTGGGTTCTGTCGTGACTATGACCTTTCCGCTTGGTAACCAGCTCCGGTAACCAGCGCCGCTTATCATTCTTACAAACAGTAGAAGAATTTCTCAGGAAGGGACAATCGGTCTGGGGGTGGTTCATTTGAGGCATAGGTTGACTATGCGATTTATTACCCCAATCTTCCTCTCTTTAGCCATTTTCCACGACAGAGTTTAGAAGGTTAGATACATGCTTTCCACTTCCTTATAGATAAAGGTGGCCAGTGTTTTAGATAACTGAGCAAAAACGGACATCAGTTGGGGGCGGTTCTGGTTAGACCCCTGGCCCCCATGTAAAACCACAAACCCTTGGGCAAGTGGTGATCTGAGCCGGTCATCTCAGAAGAGGGAGGTTGGGAGAGGGAGTTCAGATTCAAGGTCAGCCTTGCTTAACAAAAGCCTGTCTCTCCAGAAAACAAGACAAAACCAGGAACCAAACAAAGGCCTCCCACCGAGAACACCTCTTCCTTGTTTCCTGTTTCCGGTGTTAACTGTGACCCTTGGAGCCGTGGGAAGCAGAGCGGGATGAAGGAATCCGGACTCCGGTGGCATCCTTGAGTTACACAACCAGTTCTGTATTGGCTGCTTCTATACTTGGAACAATGATAAATGTCCTTGTAGTTTAAGCCACGGTTAGCTGGATTTGTTACTTATAGCTGAGGAATTCCTTTCGGACGCAGAGGGTCTGCACTGTGTCTGCAAGAGAAATGGTTGTGTCTATGTTGCATGAATGGCCTCCCCTCCACACCCCGCCCCCATTTAGCCCAAGTGAAAGGGAGGTTTATTGATGTATCTATCAGCCAGAGTTCTGTCAAGAAGCAACTAGTCTATTTGACTAAGGAGGGCTAAATGAAGAGGAAAGGGAGGTTTATCGATGTATCTATCAGCCAGAGTTCTGTCAAGAAGCAACTAGTCTATTTGAGTAAGAAGGGATAAAGGAAGAGAGTAGAAGGGATTTAGGTACAGTCAGTTAGATTCCTGGGGGGGGAAAGAGGGAGGGCAGGGAGGAGGGGAGAGAGATGAAGGAAGAGGAAGAGGAGGAAGGGAAGAGAGAAATGGAAAGACTGAGAAAGGCAGGGAGGAAGGAAGGGAAGAGGAAACAATTAACATGAAAGGAAATTAACAAAAGATACTGACACACCTCAAAACTAAATAGAAGAGGTGAAGCCAGTCCTGCATTTGGGTCTTGTCTCAAGGGACAAGGGGAAGGAGTGGCTTCTAGAACGCTGGAGAGAAAAAGCCTTAGATATGGAACTATGGCCTTAGGCACATGCCATACCATTGTTTCCTCCTTTACCTCCCCTCCCCCAAGGAGGGAGCAGGGCAATGCACACCTTGATGTACCTGTGTGCTCATCATGAGTCAGTGGATCAGACATTCTGGAGATGTCAGCTGGGTAGATTAGCATAAAGCAAGATCTAGGGGCTAGTGAAGTAGTGAAAAAAGAATCATCTTTTCACTGTGTGTTTGTATGTGTGTGTGTGTGTGTGTGTGTGTGTGTTAACATAAACTTCTTTCATTCTTTGTAGCGCCCAAACTCCTGAACTATCAATGACAACACTTGCCTCTTGGGAAGTCAAAACGTCCTATTTCAAATGTCGTTTGAACCAGGGATGCTGTGGGCTACAGAAAGGATGGCTTTAGGGCTTCAGTTAAGTGTCCGTGGCTTCTGCCAGCTCTGTGTGTTCCTTCTCCTCATTACTCCTGGAGAGAGTAGTTCCAGTTTTGCTGGCAGCAACTCACTCGGCCCTTCTCTGAAGTCTATTACTGAGCACATAGTCTACCTTATTACTATCACGTTTGGAAGCAGCAGCAGAAGCAATTGCATGGCCGTATAGGTATTTAACAGTAACAAAGCACAATAAGAACTAGGACATGGGGTTTGCTGCTTGTGATCCTGTTTCCCTGAGCATAGCAGACAGTGCCCTATTAAATGTGCCTGTTAAATCAATGCCTCATGAGGCTGAGCCATTCATCAGCTGCATATTGTATTGTAAGGAATCAAGAAAGATTCAGAAAGTAGGGGAGACATTACCCTTCTGGGCAGTAGAGGAGATTAATACCATCCTATAAACTTATGGGTACATAAAGAGGGGGTTTCATTTGTTTATTTTCCACTTCAAAATTGAAAAGACATACACCTGTATAAAATTCTAACTGTGGGTTAGGGAACATAGACATGCCAGCTTGCTGGTATCAATATCTCCACCCAGAATCAACTATTGCAAGAATTTCTCTTGTATCTTCCCAGAGATTCCCAGGCATGTACACTCAAGAAGCTCATGTTGACTTCGTGGTCCTCATGTGTCTGTTATGGATGCTGTCAGGGTCCTTTCAATATGGGGCGCCATCCTCCTGCTGCCATGAGCTTTGATCGTTAACGGCTCCCAGTTGCCCCTCTTCTCCAGAGGACAACCATCAGAAGAGCGTGGGTGCCTTGCTACGCTGGTTCTGTAACCACATCCTCAGGTCACTCGTACTTAATAACTGACCAACACTGGAACATAGCACAAGAGAATAAGCTCCTTTGTCTCAAAGCAGAGTGAGCACGTGGAGTAATTTCTGCTCCAGAGTTCCCATGGGTTCTAGCTGAAGCTTGTCTCTTGCAGAGACCACACTGTTACTTTCCTCTCTCGTCTCCATATTCTGTTTCTTTCACCCCACCTTCTCTTGAGAGCAAGAGTCTTGGAAGCAGATCTCTACTTCAGCCCCCCATTTCCAGGAAGCCACCAGCAGGAGGTGTTCCTAGGAAGCAGGCTATAAGATGGGATTCTCAAGAGGACAGGGTGGTAACCAGGATGCGTCCCATTGCTAGGCAACAGCAACCAAGCTCATGGCTAGTTACTGGAGTATTAATAGGACCTGGGATACTGTGGCAGATGACTTTGCTGAACAAGAGAAAGGTTCAGGAGAAGAAGGTGCATTAGCTGATGTGGTCTCTTATAACATGAATCTTAAAAGGTCTTATTAATAAAAACAAACCTGGAGCCAGGTGTTGGGGTGAATGCTGGAAGATCAGAGAAGCAGAACAAGCCACAGCCAGCCACCTCACCTTGTCAATTCCTCAGCTGATCCTGTTTCCTCAGACTGGAAGCTGTTGAGTCCTTATCCAGAATGAATCTCAGCTGAACTGTTGCTAAAAGCCTAAAAGCTTAACCTGTCTCTTGTTCCTGGTCCTCATGCCTTATATACCTTTCTGCTTTCTGCCATCACTTCCTGGGATTAAAGGCACGAGTCACCATGCCTGGCTGTTTCCAGTGTGGCTTTGAACTCACAGAGATCTGCATGGATCTCTGCCTCCAGAAGGCTAGGATAAAAGGTGTGAGTGCCACCATTTTCTGGCCTCTCTGTCTGTCTTAGTGGCTGTTCTGTTCTCTGACCCAAATAAATTTATTAGGGTGCACGATATATTGGGGAAACACAATATCACCACAGTCTCTGGTATCTGACAGGCTTGAATACTTTCTATAAGGACTTGGAGATGGATGGCAAACAACACGTTGGAGTTGGAAGATTTGCTCAACAGAATTTTTAAAGAGTTGTTGTCACCTGCATCCAAACTGAAAACTAGTCATCTCGCTGGAACTGTAGAGCTGGCTAGATTCTCATCTTGGGCATATTTCCAGTGCCAAAGCTGACACAGAAACAGCAGAACTTTGAGCCTTGGGGTGAGGCTCTCTTGAGAACCTTGAACCCTCAGATTCAAGCAGGCCCCTTTGACTTCATGGAAGATACAGGTTCAACTTGGGTCTGTGGGTCAAAGCTTATCTTGATGATGAGTGAGGGAAAAGGGATTGTAAGGTTTTTCTCACAGTGGGAGGGTTATGCCTCGGTTTAGGGAGAAACAGAATATAAAAGTGCGGATAGGATAATTTAACCAGCCAGAGGAACATCTTCCATGGCAAAATGTTTCTTACTATGGTCAGAGTTCTGGGAGCCAATTCTATAATACTACTGGGATGGTTCTTTAAATTTGGCAAATGCAAATAGCCACATTAATAGAGATGCCAGAACCCTCATGGTACAACATGGATGTAGGAATGAAAAACCTTATAGAAGCTTCAAACACATTGACCAATGGACTAGAAAACTTTCTGGCTCACTGTGTCCCTCAGAAAGGGCCTGGATGACGCTGCTTATTAAGGTGATGAGAGATGCTTTGCCTGGGAGTAACAATATCATTGAGACGCTCTGAGGCATTTGCCTTCTAAAAGCAGGACCGGGCTAATGGGGAAAATGTTATAAAATAGGAACCTTTAGTAGCATTGGGGAATGACAGATGCCAGAATAGCAGAAACATCTGTGAGAAGCAGTGGCAATCTAATTACCATAATGGACAGCAAGGTCTAAGTGGCAGCCAGAGGTCTTGACCTGACCTTATGAAGATGGCTGATGGAACATAACATTTTTGTTTTTGTTTTTTTGTTTTTTTTTTAGGAAGGCGATATGTGGGCAGACAATAAGGGTACTGTGTAATATATAGTCTCACCAGATCAGGAATAAGTAGAAGAGTGGAGTCAGACATCACCCCAATGGAGAATTATAATCTGTTGCCCAATTTCAAGACCTGAGCCTATTAGACAGCCTGCAAGGGCTGAAGGAGAAACTGCTGTCCTTGAGGACCCAGCACACACGTTTCTTCGGGCCTTCTCCAAAGTGTCTTACAAACATTATTATTTTTTTGTCTTTGTTTTTTTTATTTTTTATTTATTTATTTATTTATTTTTTTTGGTTTTTCGAGACAGGGTTTCTCTGTGTAGCTTTGCGCCTTTCTTGTTTTTGTTTTAAATAACCACAGAATGGGGGAAGAGAAGTCCTCTGATTTTTTGTTTTTTGAGAAAAGTTGGTTAAAGGATCTAAGTTGGGGCTATCTAGGAGTCCTAAGTATCCTTTCTTATTTCAATACCCTCCCTTATCCGCCATTAGAATGGGACACTACTGAATTTTGATAATAGAGTCCTCACCCAGGTCTGTCTTAGTGGGTCTTCTGGATCCTGCCACCACCCTAGAGGCCACTTCTCCACTTCTTGAGTGTGTCATTGGTGTGGATATACTGAGATGTGATTTTATTTGTATGTTAATAAATAAAGTTGCCTGGGAGTCAGAGCTAATAGCAAGCCAACCCAGAAGCTGGGCGGCGGCGGCGGCGGCGGCGGCGGCGGCGGCGGCGGCGGCGGCGCACGCCTTTAATCCCAGCTCTTGGGAGGCAGAGCTAGGCGGATCTCTGTGTGTTCAAGGATACAGCCAGCATGGAGACACACCCCTTTAATCTCAATACCAACCATAGAAGACCTGGAGGTCTGTACAGACAGGCAGTGACAAGGCGGTCATGTGGTTGGGTTTACAACCAATGAGAAGGCAGAACAGAAAGTTTTTATAAAGACAAACACACAGGAAGTAGTTCTTTTGGCTGAAGAGGACAGCTGCAGAGGAAGGGTAAGGCTCTTAGCTCTGACCTCTTGGGCTTTTATCTTTGCATTGGTTCTGTGTTTCTTATTGAATAAGATGGTTACTTCTACACTGAGATGTTGACCAACGTCTCACTGGTGCTCAGCCTGAAGAGTAACATCTATTGAAGCAGAAAAGGCTAAGTAAGCACCCTCAGAACTCCCCCTGCCTCTCCCCTAGCAACGAAGACAGTAAACAAAACCAGTTTTACGTCCAGGGGAAGATAACATTCCTATGGGACAGACTTGTGCAGTTTTGCTCCAAGGCTGGGCTCGTTTTCCTGTTTTCTGTATGATGGTTTTTAGAGGTACTCTTACCTGCGAGGAAAAAAAAAAGCACGAAACATGACAGAATCCACTAACAAGAGTTTTATTGAGGAAGGGAGAAAGGACAGGTGTGATCAGGCCTGCTGAAAGGACACGTGAGGGAAGAAGCTGGTGAGGGGGGCGACACATGGGGCCTGCTTTTTAAGGACCACCCTGAGCATTCGCACACAGGTGCTACTCCATGCATATGCATAGATCACATGGTCATGTGCAGCACACGATTTACGTGACCACGCAGCACATGGGTTATGTAGGACATAGGACGTATGACCCAGAAATGACTAGGTGGAAATGACTAAGTGTCCCACTGGGACATGTGCGATCATTGCGGGTGTGGCTGGAATTCCTGTCACTGTCCTAATATATTCCCAAAGGACCCAGACCACCTGGCATCAAATTGGTCTACCATATTGAAACATCATGCCAGTCACGTCTGATGCAACTAATACTCAAGTACTTTGGATGCCCTGATGAGACACATGCATGCTAGAAGTTGGATAAAGCTCACAGAAATTCAAGTATTGGTTACATGGATGAAAATTTTAAATAGCAACCATTATTCTTTAAATAATTTTAGACTTCAGAGAGATGGAAAAAGAGGATAGAGATTTTCTTCATGTCCTTCCTCTGTTAACCTCTTGTGTAAGCCTAGAACAGGTAGCAAAACAAAGACAATGGCAGGGTGTGGTGGCACGCACCTTAGTTATCCAGGAATCTGAAGAACGAGGGCTGTCTGTTCAAGGTCAACCTGTTACTTGGTGAGCTGAAGGCCAACTTGAGTTAGTGAGAGCCTGTCTCTCAATAAAAATTTAAAACAAGAGAAAAAAATGGTCTGTGGATCTAATTCAGCTTGCTTAGAATATGCAAGGTCAAGCTGGGCACACTTGGGAGGCAGAGGCAGACAGATCTACGTGAGTTCAAGGCTAGCCTGGTCTACAGATTGAGTTCCAAGACAGCCAGGGCTACACAGAGAAACTTTGTCTTGAAAAAAACAACATAAACCCCCTCCCCAATAAAAACAACAACAAAAGACTATGCAAGGTCCTGTATTGGGCAAACAATAAATCTTCACACTATGCTATTATCTAGCATAGAAAATAATCTTCACACTATGCTATTATCTAGCTCATAGACCTCATTTGGGTGGTGAAGAGGTCCAATGGTCTTGGTCCCGTTAAGACATTTTTTCTCAAATGAAGAACGAGTTACTGCAGCTTGCCCCTTTTACTGCCAAGAAAAGAAGTATAAGACCTGGATGACGTTTTCAGGTTTAAGAGTCAGCATGCTCTGAGCTATCCATTAGCAGTTCATATGGAGAGCAGCTACATCTGAATAGGGGTCAGAAGAGGAAAGGGCTCAGTTGGATGTCCTGACTGGTACATCAGTCCTGTCTCTCCAGGCACATTACCCTTGTAATGCACAAGAGGACTCTCCAGTAGAGGAAGGGCCATGTTCAGCCTCCTCAAGTCCTCAGAGAAGTCACAGTACATCCTTGAGGGTTCTGGGGGAATCACCACGTTCACTCTAAAACAATTATCAAGCCCTAAAAAACTAAGAATTCCCACAACTCTGATTTTAGAGAAAAAAAAATGAGGTCCACCCAACCTCATAGGGATAACTGTATTTTTGTGTTTTCCTTTGTTGTATTTTTCATTTTCAAATACAATTTTGGCACATCTCAAATACTTAAATACTGAACAAAAGTAAAGGAGATGTAATGCTGATTGTGTGCAGGAAAGTACCTAGCACTCCTTTTTAAGAATTCAGAGTTTTGTGGGGAGATGGTAGCCACACCTTTAATCCTAGCTCTAGGGAGGCAGAGGCAGGGGAATCTGAGTTTGAGGCCAGCCTGGTCTACAGAGCAAGTTCTAGGACAGCCAGGGCTACACGAAGAAACCTTGTCTAGAAAAAACAAACAAACAGA
>CABHPP010131056.1:0-19248 GCA_902168425.1 Peromyscus attwateri
AAGGACACAGCAAAGCTGTTCTCGATACAGTAACTAAGGACACAGCAAAGCTGTTCTTGTGGAAGAAAATGGGGTCAATCAGTCCTTCCTGTTCACAGGCCAACCCCGATGGAGATAAATCTAGTGATCATGAAGTGCTCATGATGGAATGTACTCTGTTCATCTTGTTTTTATTATTTTTAAAGCTATTGTCTCATTATTAGACCAGGAAATCAGTTTTGGCCTGGAAGCCACAGCAGCACTCAGCCTCTGCCGTCCACGCTGGGATTCCAGGAAGGAGGGAGCCGCCACATGGAGTTGAAATAACACCATCTCTCTTAAATCCTGAGCCTCCAGAGACCAGCAATGGAGGCTGTCCTGAGCTGTGGGCCAGTGGTGCTCCTTGCCAAAGGCCTCCGTCAACATGGCGGCCCCTCAGAGTGAAGGCCTCTGTCAGCCACATTACTCCATCTACAGAGGTCTGTGGCTTGGAGAAAACACCCTGGTGGCACACGTTCTCACCAACATTTTGGGGTTTGGGGGAGGTACTGTGCATCAAATATGAAACAGCATTCGGTACACAGTATAAAGATGAGTCCATGGGCACTCTGGAGACAGTTCCCTTGATGTCCTCAACATTGCTCAAAGCACTGTTTTCACCTTCTTTACTTCCAAGCCATCATAGACCCTGAACCTCATATATCATAAAGTGAGGACCCCATAAAAACAATGTTCTACAATTATCTTCACTTGCTTTTCCAGCTATAGGTAACGGGCTTCTACATGGTGCAGGTGAGGAGAGTCTGCAGATTGTCCCTCTGTGACTCTGTGCTCACAGTGAGGAGATCGAGAGCAGCTGAGGACCAGGCCCTGGGGAAGCGCTAGTGTGAGTTAAGCCCACACCCACTACCATGTATCGAGTTCAGTTACCTCAGCTCTTAGACCTAATGAGGTTTTTATCTCTTGAAGTCGGTGCGGATTATCTTGGGAAGGAAACATGGCGGTGCGTGGGCACATCTGCAGCGTGGGCACATCTGCAGAGGTGCTGCCAGGAGACAAGGCCCCAGGAGCTGGTGCAGACTAGGTAGAGCTGGAGGAGGGGGTGGCTCTGGTCAGAGGCCAAGCCACCAAGGGTTGCTCCTCTGGGTTAGCCCTTGCCCTCTCCCAAATATATGCCTAAGTTCTGGGGTGAGCAGAGAGTGACGAGAAGCAGGGTAAATCATCTCTCCGCCTCCCCACCCCAGTTCCTATGGCTCCGTAGACAAGGAGGGAGCCGGCAGCACCGTGCGCTCCAACACCATGGCAAGCAGGCAGGAAGAGACAGGCAAGCGCGCAGGGCCTTGCGGGCAGACCTTAGAGCATGGCAGGGAGTCCAGACGCCACAATCAGCAGAGTCCACCTCTCAGGTGGCCTTAGGATGGACAACACAGCAACTCAGGAGAGCATCTCATCTGGGCATCTCATGTCACCCTTACAAAGGCAGATGAGGGCAGAGGTGACCAAAGGGTAGAAGTGACCAGACCAAGCATGACCTGCCACACTCCACAGTGGCGAAACTGGAGCTCAGTCTAGGCTGGTGGCGGCCATGGCCTGTGCATGTGACACTGAGACAGGTAGAGAAATGGGGAGTCAGGGCAGTCAGCACTCGGGTGGGCCATGTGCCCACACCTGCAAGACCTGTCAGGTGACCTGAAAGGAGCTGAGAGGAGTGCAGAAGTGGAGACTCACACCTGTAATCCAAGCTCTTGGAAGGCAGAAGGATCGCCCAGAGTTCAAGGTCAGCCTGGGCTACAGAATGAAACCCTGTCTCAAACAAACAAACCTAAAGCAGTCTGGAGCTGAGGTACAGGAGGGAAGGGACCAGAAGTACTGACTAGGGCCACAATGGGGCCACACACTCTCTCCTTTTGTGCTACAATATACCTAGCCTCCACTGCTACCACTGGGATCTTCTGGTTTCCAAAGAGCCCTTAGCATCGATCCCTAAACTCTAAGGACACTTGTAGTTCTTAGCAGCTACAGTACAGAAAGAATAAACACATCACCCAAGATACTAACGTGCAGACTAGAGCTGCTGCAAGAGTCATGTTTCCAGACACTGGTGTTATCGTGGGCTAACGGATATATCGGGAAGTCAGGCTCAAGAGGGAAGGCATTGCAAAGCCCACAGAAGGCAGGCCCCGTGCAGCTGAGGGAAAACACCGCCTCCTCTCTCCACAGCCCGTCAGTAAGCACGCTCGGCGTCATTTGTGTGCCTGGTGCCACGGTGGGGACATTTAATAAGCAGAACACTGAGGGTGCTAACAGAACACAGCACTCACCAGTCGAGATAATTAGAACCGAAGCAGCAGAACTCAGTGTTCGGCATCACAGATGAAACTCCATTAAAACACGCAGCTTCTGCTAAGGAAAGGGGTGGGCACTCAGCCTGAAGCCGCAGTCTGCTCCACTAACAGCTCAGTGATCGGTGGAAGGCTCTCGAGCACCAAGGGCCCAGCAAGGAAACACTAGAACAGACCACCAGCCTTGCTCCAGGGCTTCACTGCAGGCTGCATCACACCTCATCGTGGTGGCTGAGGCACTGAAGGACTCAGGTGTCTCCATTAAGAAGCCTGGGAAGTTCATGGCCGCATGTCCACAATTTGGAAAATACAGAAGCAAGTTAAGGGTCTACTTGGGAAACAGAGAGAGAGGGGAATCGCAACATAATAGTATTCAGTCTTCACGAAGGAGGGTGTCACCTGACACAGCAGGCAGACCCAGAAGACACTGTGTTAAATGCAGTGGGCCCGACAGAAAGAGCAGTGCCACACGTGGGACGCTCGTCTCCGGCCAACCTGACGAGGCTGGCATGCCCTGGCAGGGTGCTTCTGGAGAGCACTAACGAGGAGGGAAGACCCAGCTGAGAACTACATTCCTCTCCGCTTCCTGACCACAGGAGCAACACGACCAGCCACCTCACACTCATGTCCCCACGCCTTCCCGCCCTGATGGACTGTACCCTCCAAACTGTGAGCA
The DNA here is from genome assembly GCA_902168425.1 of Peromyscus attwateri. NCBI lineage: Eukaryota > Metazoa > Chordata > Mammalia > Rodentia > Cricetidae > Peromyscus > Peromyscus attwateri. The sequence goes on from CABHPP010131056.1 coordinate 2,998, forward strand.
AAGCAAACCCTTCCCCTCCAGAAGCTGCTTCTGTCAGGCACCTACCTGGTCACAGCAGCAAGAACAGAAACTAACACACAGTGTGGGCCAGAATAACGGAAAAGAACAAATGAAAACCCGCACAAGATGTAGGCACAGTGTGGAGAACCAGCCCCAGACACACAGCTCGCCTCAGACAGACACAGCACGCTCTGCTCAACGCATCTCTAAACGACATCAGGTCCCGGCGCACCACCCACCCACGTCTACGGCGGGTCCAAAGCGAGGTTCCAGGATACCAGAGCACCCACTCACTTCCCTTTGCAACATTCTCACTCCTGGTCCGACAGAGATCTGGAGATGGCATTTATAGCACTCAGATACACTCAGCCCGATGTCCCTCTCTCCATCCTTGCAACATCACCTCCCCTCCTGCCACAGGACTCCTAAAACAACAGAGGCTTAGCCTCCATTCCCACAGCTTCTATCATGAAGGTCCAAGCCCAGGGGAAGCATTAGTGTCCAGAGCCCACAGTCCTGTAGGCCTGTTTGTGTCCAGAGCCCTGGTGGAGCTTAAACCCTAAGAAGATGGAAGACTGGAGTGTCAGGGGGTGGGAGAAGAACTTTCTTCAGAGGAATTTGGAAGTCTTCTGTGACTCACTGAGTCACACACCAACCCCCTGGCAAGCCCAGTGAGATCAAAGGTCAGCCTGTTTAAAATCACAGAGAGAGGCAAAGGACTCCTGGGAAGAGAGGGCAGGACCTGGGGCTCCTGTGAGGCTGTCTGGGGTGTGATGGCCGAAGCCTGAGAACCTGCCATGGCACCGCTGTGCCAGTGATGAAGCAGCTGAACAGCTCCTCTGCTAACGAGGCCAGAGCGTGGGGGTGCTGGGTGGTTCAGACACGGCTGGGCAAGGGTTAAGGAGTACCTGGGCCCGGGATTTTCCCTCATCTGGAACCAAGGTGTATGGTGCCGGCACCCTGAGAGTGTGGGTGTAAGACGGAGTGGGCATCATCCCCACTTCTGATTCCAGAGAAGAGGAAGGAAGTGAACATTGTTGTTAAATCTGACTGACAGACACCACAAAGGCCCTCGAGCACCAGCAAGTACCAATTACCAGATTGAACTGCTCTACCTGGCAGAGCAGGAAGGTCGGAATCAACGGGTACTGCTGCCAAGCCACGGCTGGGCTCAGCCTTAGAATTCCAGCCCTGGCTCCACGGTGGTGGCAGTGCTGAGCAGGCCTTTCCGGCAGGTTAATTGTGTCACTTGGCTCCTAGCCTGGCACATTCATGTCATTTGGAGTTCTAGCAGCAAGCTCCCATGGCACTGGCTCCTGATGGGGTGTGCCGCAAGGCAGCATGATGGACCATGGCCCAGCCTGCTCAGGCCGAGAACTCTGGCAACAGAGCCTAAGGGAAGCTGCCAGGGTCAGTGCCGCTGGGGAAGGAAGGTGCCTTGTTTATGTATCTTCCTGGAGTGTTGACAGACCAACCTGGCCTGAATGTACTGAGCTAAAGACCAGCCTGCAGCAGGGAGGAAAACCAGAAAAATGCAAGCATGCACACGGCTCCTGCGCCTTCTCCTCTCACCCCTTAATCACCTGAAATAAGAGTGACGGGGGCTGGGAGGTGGCTCGCTGGGTAAGGTGACCGCACAACAGAGAGGGACAGAACTGAATGCCCCAAACCCACACAGAAAAGCAGGGTGTGGTGGCCCCCACTTGTAAACCCAGTGATGGGGAGGCAGAAGTAGGAGGTTCCCTGGGGCTCACTGGCCAGCCAGCCTAGCCTACCTGGAGAGCCCCAAGACAATGAGAGACCATGTCTGAAAAAACAAGGTGCATGATACCCAAGGGACAACGCTCAGTGTTGACCTGCAGCCTTCACAAGGACACACACACAAGGACACACATGTTCCCTGATCGGTACAAACACGCACATGTGTGCATATACACTCACAATTATAACAGAATCATGATAAAGTCTTCACAAACTAATGTCAAAGGGAATTACTAAGTTCTTAAATTAATTTCTTAGGTCAAGCCAGGTTGGGAGCCAGGGGCTTTGAGTAGGATCAATAGGAACCGCCCAGGCTCTTCAGCGCCCAGGCTCTTCAGCATCTATTCTGGGATGAGCTCCCATTAGCGCGGGACCACATGCTGGGCATCCACAACCTATATGTGCCTGTCTTGTCCCAGCCCTGCTTCTCTATCAAAGCGCTGGTCCAGCCTTGAGGAGCTCTTTGGACTCAGGAGTCAGGAGCACGGGAAAGGACGGCTTTGGTGGTTTTGCATTTTCAACCACTATGTCTGAAAACCTGAGGCTTGGCTTTAACATAGCACAATCCCGATTAAAATTCTTCCATCCGCCGGGCGGTGGTGGCGCACGCCTTTAATCCCAGCACTCGGGAGGCAGAGCCAGGCGGATCGCTGTGAGTTCGAGGCCAGCCTGGGCTACCAAGTGAGTTCCAGGAAAGGTGCAAAGCTACACAGAGAAACCCTGTCTCGAAAAACCAAAAAAAAAAAAAAAAAAAAAAAAAATTCTTCCATCCAGGTCACAGAGAAAACCAGAAATCAAAACGAAAGTCTAGAAGAATGTGAGAAAGGGGGAGCAGGCAGTAGAAAGGCCATGGAGGCGAGAAGGGAACTAGGGAGGTGGGACAGAAATGGATCCAGGGAGGAGGCCCAGGTAGACAAGACAGCTGCTTACCTCCTCTGGAAACAACTTCCCTGTGTCTGATCACTGGGTGACCCTCGTGGCAGGAGACCGATGGGGAAATGTCTCTTGTCTCTAAGTCTCAGCCATGCTTAGCATCTGCCTAACACAGCCTGTACAACTCCACAGAGCGAGGGAGCAGAAAAGGCTGACCCCCTCACCTGCAGACAACGCTTGACTGGAATTTTCATCTCTCATGTCCTTTCAGTTGAAGCACTTGTAATGTCTGGGTAATTCTGTCATTGCAGGGCCGAGGAGAAATTCCCCACCTGGACTGGGGGATGCCATAGCTAAGTAGGCATGAACACGGCCTGCATGCTGGCACCAGGCCAGATGCCCAGCACCCCTCAGAGGGCAGAGACTAACAACTGGCCCCAACACCACTGGTGGATAAGACTGCTATGGAAACAGTGACTTCCGTTAAAACAGTCACTTGGGCAGCCTGGTGGCACATGTTTGTAACTCCAGCCCTGGAGAGGTGGAGACAGGGGGATTGCTGTAAGTTTGGGGCCAGCCTCTGTTCTGTGAAGTTAGCCTGTTTCAAAAAAAAAATTAAATTTAAGAAATCTTCTTAAAGAAAAGCATTTTCTTTAAAAAATGTCTTGATGACTTCTCTTGATTGGTGGACCACATGTAACCACACGTACCAAAACTACTTTCTTACCACCACACCACTGCCATGAGGGGAGTGCCACGGTGTCACTGAACCTTCTCAAGCTAGGTGTGGGTGTAGACTCCCCACAGAGAGACATGTGGGAGACAGAAGGTGTCTGTGAACACGGCCATGCGATCGTGTCCGTGAGGTGAGCAGAGAGGGGGCACTAGTCTCTAGGAGACGGCCCTAACTTTAAAGGCATGCCTACACCACACTGTCGCCAGGCTCCTGCTTTGGTCGCTAGACTGTCTTGTTAAAGAGCATTTGACTCTGTCCACTCAGGCACAAGCAGTGAGATAACAAACAGGCAGATTCCACACAGTCCTGGAGAAATTAGATTCACATTCCTGCCCTGTCCCTGCTCTTCCCTCCCCTCCTTTTCTTTTTATTTTTCAGACAGAGATGAAGTGTCATAGGGTGACCTTCAACTCTGTCCTTCCAAGTGCTGGGAGACATGAATATGGTTTCAGGGCTGATCCATTTCATTTTGCCATGCCCTGAGCTCAGCATGATGCAGGCTCTGCTATCCCAGGGCTGAGAAGGCCACCGGAGAGGAAGACACAGCAAGAGCTCAGTCAGCATGACTGGGTCCACTAGGGCGGGTGGGAAGGGCACCCTCGGGGAGCTAGAAATGAACGCTTCAAACTCTGAAGACTAAGTCATTCCCCTGCAATGGCTATGAGCACCCAGCTACCTCAGTGTTCCAGCAGCGGCATCCAGGTGTGCAGCTGCATCCAGATGTGCAGTGGCATCCAGGTGTGCAGCTGCATCCAGGTGTGCAGCTGCATCCAGATGTGCAGTGGCATCCAGGTGTGCAGCTGCATCCAGGTGTGCAGCTGCATCCAGGTGTGCAGCTGGAAGTGCAAGCCAGACTGCAGAAGCAAGGAGGGAGCACTGAGTTCACTTCGGGACCTCTGGCTAGACTCCATGCTCCTCTTCTGCCAGCCACCCTCTGATGCCAAGCCCAAGTCCAGGTCTTCCCAAATTATTCCCAAGGGAAGCCACTGCGCAAAGCTAAATGCCATTAGACTAATCTAACCACTGAGGAGCTCTGTGACAATGGCCAAGTCAGTTTCTCCGCCGTAATGATTTACCTGTGGACCATGGCAAGGATCATCCACATACAAGTTTTAATTAATGTATACTTGTGTACCGCCTCACCCTTCTGTGGAAGCACATGGACCAACCTAAGAGCAATGTGAAGTTGTGAAATTACAAGACAAAGTCCTCAGAAGGTAGCTGAGTACCCGGCAACTGTCATCATGGCCACAGCCTGGGCAGACTTGAAGAACAGTCGATGCCAGCATGCCTTTCCCAGGAACCCCAATCTTGACATCCAAGCAGTCCAACAGGAATATCAGCCTATCTGAGCTGCCTCCCATGCAGCCCACCAGAGGGAGCAGAAGCTTCACATACACACCCATGTGTACACAAATGCACACTTGTACACATGCACACATGCATAGTTATCACACACACATACACACGCACACACGCACATCCTGCCTCTGAGTTTCTCCTACTTCACAACCAAAGACTTCTTTACAAGCTCTAGCCCCATTCTGTCACTTTCCAGGCCTCAGAACCAGGACCCGGGGATGCACCATGGCCTTCAAACCCGGAGAGCTCCTGCCTGCTGCCCACCCACTCCAGTCTGACCCACCAGCGGCCCCTCATCTAAGAATCCTAATGTCCACTTCCTCACACGAACATGGTGGGGCTAGAGCAGTGTGGCCACGTCACTGTGCTTCATCACAGGGTTTTGTGATACAGAAAAGAGAAACTGAGAATGGACAGAGGCTAAGCCCCACGCAAAACCGTGCTTTAGTACCTAACAATGCACACTTAGAACACACCCATCATCCCCACACAGATAAACAAACCATTTGCAGAGGGAAATGTTTATCTTTTTTTTTTAAAGATTTATTTTTAATACTTGTGTCTGTGCGTGGGTGTGTACACATAGGCACAGTGCGTGAAGAGTCCAGAAAAGGGCATCAGATCCCCTGGAACTGGCTTTACAGGTGATCTGAAGCTGCCCAGCATAGGAGCTTGGAAGTGGACTCAAGTCCTTTCCAAAAGCAGGTCATTCTCTAACTGCTCAGACATCTTTCCATCCTGTTCATCATCCTGAGTCACCTGCACCACCACTGTTACCTCACTTTACAGAAAACTGGGTGTGCTATCGTGGGACAAAACCCAATCTCTCTGTGTGCAGAGACCACCACGCCTTCTACAGTCAGTATAACAAGCAGTGCATGCCAGGCCCTCAAGACTCCACACAAGAGCCCCAAACCTGCACCCAGATGCAGAAACACTTTGGTCTTACTGTCCACAGATCACAATCTGTCAAGGACCCTGGCTGCAGACCCAAGCTGACACAGCCTGCCATCTTCTACAGCTTGGGCTGCTTTGCAGCTGGGATCATCCCCAGCCTCCACTGAAAAACCAGCCACCACGACTGACCCAGCTCTAAATGTCAGGAGAAGCAACACTCCACCCAGCTCCTGCCTGCCTTGCCCTGGGGGTGGGACCCAGCAAAGTTCCTCAGGGAGCTCTCCCACCCCTGCTGGGTAATGGGGTACAGAGTGCTGCAGATTTGGCTAGGTGAGGCCAGTGTGAGCTGGAAGTTCTCAGGAGGGAGCGGGCAGTAGTGCAGGGCAGGGAGAGACAGCAGCCCCAGAAATGAAAGAGGTTGTGGGGAATAGCGCTGGCCGTGGCTCTGCAGTCAGAAGCACACCGATCTTTGCCACAGAGACACCCAACCTTACAGAGCCGCACCAAGGCCAGAGACTCAGACCCCCACACTGGGCAAAAGATTTTGGAATCCACACCAAACTCTGGGTAAAAATACTGCCTAGAGCTTGGGAGATGGCTCAGTGGGTGAAAACACGTGCAGTGAAAGCAAAGGACCCCGGATTCAAACCCCTCACCCCTACTTAAGAGCTGGGAATGGCAGGGATGCCTGTAACTCTAGGAGGGACTGGGCAGAGACAGGTAGATCTTGGGAGCTGGCTAGCCAGGAAGCCAGCAAGAAGAAATCCTCAGATTCAGTGAGAGACTCTCTCAAGAAACCAAGTGGAAAGCAATAGAACTTACCCAATGTCAACTTCTGGCCTTTGCATGCACACAGGTGCATCACACACACACACACACACACACACACACACACACACACACACAAGTACCTAGGGTACCAATTACTTTAGGAGTCAATGGAGTTCAAGACCAATGAGAAACACACTACCACCATGTCAGAAAGCAATAATAGTATTCTTGCACCTTCCTTCTGCCTTACAATGTCCCACTGGTCTCTGGGCATTGGCATAAGAAGGAACTCATACACACCAGGCCCTTCCCTCTGGTTGAGCAGGTTAGCGACCTCGCCCTAGCTACAGAAAGCCACAAAAGGGGCCAGATTTTTCTGGAATTTTCCTTAAAGGTTCCAGTTCTTAACTATTCTGCTCTATCAAGTACTATGAAATGGGTAGGACCGCTATGGTTGCTGATGGCTGCATGTGGTCTTATGGCCAAGTCTAACCAGGTTGTGGTGTGCTTGCAACGGGACTCCAGCAACGGGACTCCAGGTGGATCTGCAGAGCCCTAGGAGCCTCCACACCTTGGACTCACTCAACAGTAAGACTTGCTTCTGTTCCAACTCGAGAGCTGTATTTTCCTCCTCTGAAAGCTCCTAGATGAAGACACACAACGGCTTTCAGGAGATGAGGTGAGAATGAGCAGGTGGGAAACTCGGACGCGAGGCACAGCCATCAAAGAGCAGAAATGAAAGGGACAGACCAGCATTAGTGACTTCTGTGCTGATGGCACCCCAGCCTCCCGTGTGCCCAGAAGCACCTCAGAGATGCGCTGTGACAGGACACCTAAATGAGGTCTCGGGAAAGATAATGGAGCTTTAATGATGGAGATAGTAAGAAAATTAAACCCCATCATGTTCCATTAAGCGCACTCTCAGCTCCCGTTTCCACTAAATTATTTTATTATGATTTCGCTTCTGCCTCTTGAAATAACCTTTCATGGTGATTTGATTTGCAAGCACAAATAAGGCCCATTTATATTCCAATATGAGCCCCTGTGAGATTAATAGGAAGAGATGGATGCCCAGGATCTCACTGTTCTGCAGTTGGGGAGGGGGTATCTTGTTTTATATTTGTATCTGTAAGAAGAGTATTGTACCACAGTTACAAGCTCAGCCTGTAGTCACGCCAAACCTGCTGGAGGGACCACCTTCAACCAGGCAGCACCTTCCACCCCGCTGGTGTCCTGGTGTTCCGTGTTAACCCATGACCTCACCTCCTCAGCCCTTAGCCTTAGCCCTGTTGCTCTCTGGTGGGCGTCAGTCACGTGTTTAGTGCTCACACCCAGTAGGATGCTGCAGCATCGCCATCTAGGTATGCGTCCCCAGGGACAGCAAGGTGGCCTGCCAGCAGCCAGGCCCTGTGTCAGGGGCAGACAGACAGACAGAGGCAGCTGTGGAGGACAGGAGTGTGCTTCACTCTTTGCTCCACAGCAAGCACAAGCATGTCCAAGCACCTGCCGAGCAGATGGGGGTCTAACGCTTCATCACCCAGCACAGTGCTCCCAGAAAAGCTTCTCAATGAGAGAACTCTGAAGTCTAACAGGACCCACAATTCCCTAGGTAAACGGCTTTCCAGACAAACTTTGGTAGAAGCTTTTAAAAGACCAGAGGACTTAATGAAGAAAATCCCTCCCTGGAAAAGAGTGCCTATGGAGGGAGAAGGGGTGGAGGAAGTGAGATTGAGTAGACACAAATCCACATTGCCCTTTATAATGCCACAACTGAGGGAGAGAATGAGAACGAGACAAAAAGAATCAGCCAGATGAAGCTCAGTTTTTGACACAAACAACAGTAGAGAAATAAGAATTACTAATATGCATTACAAAACCAACAGCATTCAGAACCCAAGAGTCCCTTTATTCACCTCCGTTAACCTAAGATGAATGAAGAAAACCCAGTAATGTGAGGCATGAACAAGAGACTCGTGAAGACACAGCTTCTAGAGTCTGAATCCTACGAGGAGGAAGAAAGTCCAAGAGCACACGGTTTATGACACTCCCCACAGCACAAACAGTAACTAAAACAGCCTGTGCAGCACAAACCTAGACATCGACTGGCCTGCAGGCAAGTCTGCAGGGTACTCTCCTAATGAGTGACTGACGTGGAGGGACCTGTCCACTGCGGATGGGGCTGCTGGTCCAGAGCTGTGGAAGAAGCCAGTCGGCAGTGCTCCTCCATGGCTTCTGCTTCAGTTCCTGCCGTGAGATCCTGCCCCAGCTTCCTCCAGAGATGGAGTGTAACCTGAGAGCTGTAAGAAGAAATAAAAGCCCTCTCCTCCCCAAGCTGCGTTTTGGTCAGTGTTTTATCACAGCAACGGGAACCAAACTAAGACAAACCAGTTTAAGGAGAGTTAAGAACACAATCCATGGTTCTCAGTAATATAAAAGGCAACATGTATAGAATGAAACCTGAGGAAGTAAAGACTTACACATCGAAGTTTCAAAATAGGGATGGAAAGACCTTCAGTGGCTGAAGCCCGAGGACTAGTGCTTGGATCCACGGAACTAACTCAAATGCTGGGTGGTCACAGTGGCCTGCCTGTAATTTCAGCATTTGCTAGGAAGGCAGAGACAGGCAGTCCTTGGGACAAGAGGATGAACTAGACAGGCGTGGATCAGCAAGCTCTGGGTTCAACTGAGAGAACCTGTCTCAACAACTAAGGTGAATGTATGGCTCCTGAAATTAACCACGTCCTCTACACACACACACACACACCTGTGAACATGCACACACATGCACACGCAGGAGAAATGAGAAATCAGAGATGATACAAAGAAAGGGATAGCCTATGTTCATTATTTAGAAGACCTGAAATTGTCAAATGTCCACACAACCCCCAAGTAATTAAAGACTCAATACAATTCCTACCAGAATCCCAGGACTCTAATCTCTAAAAGAGCATGAACATGGGGGGAGAAAGGGAAGAGGGGAAGAGAAGAGGGGAGGGGAGGAGGGCCAGCATGAGCCCAGGTTTGCCCTCAGCACCCATGAGCCCTGGGACACTGAACAGTGGGTTTGCTCTAGTAAAAGAAAAAGAGGAACAAGGTATAGAGTCTGAAGACACCCTTCAAGGAAGGCGAGCAGACAGGGAGCCGCTGCAGGCCTGTAATCCCAGCACTCAGGTGAGGAAGGCACACCATAAGTTAACACAGCAAAGCTAGCTGGTCTCCAAAAACAAAAAGACGCAGATGACTTTAGCCAGATCCCGTCTCAAAATAAGAAGTGAACGTTCTGCTGGAGACATGGCTCAGCAGTAGAGTGCTTGCCTATTGTGTATGACCCCTGCCCTAGGTTTAATCCTGACACAGGAGAGAGGGGGACAGGAAGAAAGAGAGGAAGGGAGGAAGTAAAATGCAAGAGAGGGGAAAAAATCTGAAGGAATTTCTCACTAGTACACATGCACTTTGAAAAGACCATACATCAAGTTTTCTAGCACTGGGGGGGGGGGAACAAGACGGGGGAGGGGGAGAGGGGCAGGAAGAGGGTTGGTGAGATGGCCAGAAGCTAGGCAGGACAGCCTGGTGTACATAGTGAGGTCCTGGATAAAGCAAAACTAAGAATGCATGATGGGTATATGTGGATATGTGTGTTATATGTGGAAGTAAAATGGACACATGCAAATATCCAACCACAGAATGCAGATGACAGGATTACAGGGCTGGCCATAAGCTGAACCCAGGCAAAGACCTTAGAACCCACAGGGGAACTCATCATTCCATGGTCTTTAAAATTTGTTGCCCAAAACCTTCACCTTCAGTGAATCTTTCTGAGGCATGTTAATGAATAACTTTTTGTTGTTGTTTTTTGAGACAGAGTTTCTCTGTGCAGCCCTGGCTGTCCTGGAACTCACTTTGTAGACCAGGCTAGCCTTGAACTCACAGAGATCCACCTGCCTCTGGCTGGGATTAAAGGCATGTGCCACCACCTCCTGGTAATTAATAACTTTTTTATTACAAAAATAAACCTTATTCCTACACACCATTCACTACATGCAGTTCTTGTCTTTCCGGGGAACATAAGTCTTAGACCTCTGAGGGACAAGCAGACACAAGGAATACACTAAGAACCCCAGACGCAGAATGACTGACAAAAGCTGAGACACTCTGGCCCTCCCTGAGCAGCCACCAAGACCCAACCCTGCTTCAGCCACAGCAGCGTCCTGACATTGCTCTAGACAGGTGACTGCTGTGGGATGGTCTGTATGTCAAATGTGTTGCTCTGTTGGTCAATAAATAAAACACTGATTGGCCAGTAGCCAGACAGGAAGTATAGGCGGGACTAACAGAGAGGAGAATTGAGGGAACAGGAAGGCAGAGGGAGACACTGTCAGCCGCCACCATGACAAGCAGCATGTGAAGATGCCGGTAAGCCGTGAGCTACGTGGCAAGGTATAGATTTATAGAAATGGATTAATTTAAGATGTAAGAACTAGATAGCTAGAAGCCTGAGCCATTAGTCCAAACAGTTTAAATAATATAAGTGTCTGTGTGTTTTTTTTATAAGTGCGCTGTCGGAATGCTGGGGCTTGGCGGGACCCGGAGAGAAAACTCTCCAGCTACAGGTGCCAACATGTCTATAAAGGCGCTGGATTGGAGCTATGGAAATGCTATTGAACGTTTGACAGTAAAATAAAATTAAAACCCAGAATTTCAGCAAACATTGAGTTCTCAGGAGATAGGACAGACAAACAGACATGTGTAAGCAGTCTCCCCTCCTGTGCACACAAGTGATGGATTTCAAAAGAAAGTCTATCATCACAAGCCAATGAACCACTTTTTACAACGCACAGCAGAAACTCCTGACTCATGAATTGTGGGAACAACACAAAAACACACATCAGTTCTGCTCTGACCAGTGCAGATCAAAGGTCACAGTGTTGATTTCAATTTAAGAAATATCACCAAATGTGTGTAGCATTTTCATTTCCCACACAGAATGAGCCAGAAAAGTTTTGTATTTAACCTCAGCTGAGGCTCATGAGACAGTTTTCTCTTTCCTCTCACAGTTCCTTGTGGTTCCTTACTATGTGTGTATGTGTCTGTGTGTGTGTATACATATGTATATACATACATACATATACATACGCATACATATGTATATACACACACAGATACACACAGAGAGAGACATACACACAGACACACAAGGCTGAAGAGATGGTTTATCATTAAGAACACAGGCTGCTCTTCCAGAGGACCCAAGTTCAGTTCCCAGCACCCACATACAGCTTCAAAAATGCCTGTACATCCAATTCCAGAGGATCCGATGCCCACTTCTGGTCTCTGCAGGCACCAGGCACATGTGGTACATAGACATGTATGGCAACAAAATAGCCATGCAAACAAAATAATAAAGTTTTTAAAAAGAGAGGGAGTGATAGAGTTCTCATCACTGCTGCTGACATCATCACTGCTGCTGACATCATCACTGCTGCTGACATCATCACTGCTGCTGACATCATCACTACTGCTGACACCAAGAATAGACAGAAGCCTCGAAGCTTGGAACAACACAATCCATTCTCACAGTTTAAGGGGTCAGAGGTGAGACATGGAGCACCTGGGGACACCCACTTTCTCACCATTTCCAGCTTCTAGAGGTAGCTGTATTCTTATGCCCATGGCGTTCTGAATGGGAACTGTCTCCACAGGTCCGTGGGTTTGAACCTCTACAGAGTGGAGCCCCACTGGAGGAAGTCGTCACTGAGGAAGGGCTTGGAGGCTTATCTTCCAGCCCCACTTCCTGTCCTCTCTCAGCTTCATGATCCACATGGTGGACCCACACCACAGCTGGGCACATCCCACCACCAAGCCTCCCCTGCCTTGATAGACTGTGTCCTCTCAAACCAGCAGACAAAGAAAGTCCCTCATCCCCCAAGCTGTCTCTCGATGTTTTATCACAGCAACAAGAAAAGGCATGAGTTTGCACACTGAAGTTTGCACTGGCCAGTTCGATCTCTCATGCAAAACTCAGACATGTTTCAGGACCTTCCTGGTTATTGAGGACTCACAGGATTGTCCAGGGCAACCCCCTTATCTCAAGGTCAGCTGACCTACAACCCTGGTCTCATGTCCACCCTTGCTCCAGTGTCAGAGCCTAAGCTCCTGCAACAGTCACAGGAACCCAGGGCATGGACCTGCTGGAAAAGGAGAACAATATTCTTCCTTCCACAGCTACAAACTGTGAAATCCACTCCTTCCTACCACAAAGGTAGTCTATCCACACACATTAACAAAACAGAACTTCCAAGAAAGGGGTACATGACGGGAAGGTGACTGGTTAATGACCAGCGGTTAACTCACATGCCCCAAAATGCTTTCCCCACATAAAAGACTCTCAGGTAGAACTTTGCAAATGGCAATTCTCTGCCTACTATTCTTGCACAGCACTTGAGAGGTCATGAGGTTAAGTCCAGACTCTATTGCTCATCGCAGCCTGGACCCACTACCATTCCCATTATGCATGCACTTGCTCACACAGGTATTTGCTGAGCACCTGCTATCGACACTTGGTGATCTAAGTGCAGTAGCACAGTAGAAGCCAACAAGTGACAGTTGCTGCTGCAGGAAGTCGGGAGGGACTTTACTCAACCAATTCTACAAATGAAAAGCTGCCAATTGGTCTGTCGTTTAAGATGCACAGGGTACCCTGAGCACCAACTACAGAGGCATGTGGCCGAGTCAGGAGAGGCAAGGTGAAGGTAAGGAAGAGAGCCTGAGAGCCAAGAAGAGGAGCCAATAGCAGAGAACAGAAAGCATGGTCCATGCACAGAGAAAACAGGTACCTTCATGTGCGTGGGAGGGAATAGAGTGCATGCGTGCACACACACATGCATGCTTGAACACACACACACACACACACACACACACACACACACACACCACTTATAAGTCCTTGTGAAAAAAACTACTATATATAAACCAAAATGAAATTCTAAACAAATGGTAAAGTAACCCACAGAAAACCAGGAGGAGGAGAACAGAAACGAACAAAAAGAGTGATAACTCAAACAATGGGCACACCTAAGTGTAGCTGGAGAGTTTTCTCTCTGGGTCCCACGAAGCCCCGGCACTCCAACAGCGCACTTATAAAATAAACACACAGACACTTACATTATTTAAACTGTTTGGCCTAATGGTTCAGGCTTCTAGCTATCTAGTTCTTACATCTTAAATTAATCCATTTCTATAAATCTATACCTTGCCACGTGGCTCATGGCTTACTAGCATCTTCACATGCTGCTTGTCATGGTGGCGGCTGGCAGTGTCTCCCTCCGCCTTCCTGCTCTTTTCTCCTCTCTGTTAGTCCCGCCTATACTTCCTGCCTGGCTACTGGCCAATCAGTGTTTTATTTATTGACCAATCAGAGCAACACATTTGACATACAGACCATCCCACAGCATCTAAGCATATCAATCACCATGCTAAGTATAAAAGATCTAAACTGACTGCTGAAAAGACGATTTCACACATAGATTATGGGTGAGAAGGATGCAACTGCATGCTGTCTGCAAGAAACTCATTTCACTCTACAATGCTACAGGTAGGTTTAACGGCCACAACAAGCAGACAGAAGAAAACACTAATCTAAAGAAAGAAAGCGCAGCATACCGGCATCAGAAGAAGTAGGCAGCACGGGAAAGAAAACTTCAGGAACAGAGACACTGGGTAAAGATGAAATGAAGCTGTCAAAATAACATAAAGATTAAATTTACCAGGAAGACATGAATCCTGGTTACCTTCCTTTGGCTATGAGGAAACACTCTGAACAAAAGAGACCTGAAGGAGGGAAGGGTTTACTTCATCTTGTACTTCCAGGTCACAGGCTATCACTGAGGGAAGTCAGGGCAGGAACCTGACACAGAAGTCATGCAGGAATGCTGCTTGCTGGCTGGCCACTAGTGTACTCAATGCTCATACTCATCTAGCTTTCTTGCATAACCCAGGACTGCCTTCCCAGGGAATAGTGCTGCCCACAGTGGGATGGGTCCTCTTATAATGATTAATAACTAAGACAACTGCCCACAGACATGCCCACAGGCCAATCTGATCTGGGCAGTCCTCCTCAGGGGACTCTAGACTGTCAAGTTGACAGCTGAAGCAACTGGAGCACCACAGAAGCCCTAAGATGTATGACCCAATCAGCAGCGCTGATGGAGAGGTAGTCTGGAACCACAGGTGACATCTCCATTCTTCTCTCCTTAGTCAGCAGAATGACTAGACAATCAAGAATGCAGAATAACATGTGCTCTCATCATTCATTCAAGGTTCCAAAAACAGAGAAACTACATTTTCCTCAGGCACCACATAATACAAAAGCAGACCATATATTAGACTATGAACTAAACCTAAAAGTCAAATGATGAAGTTGGATCATGCATATACATGGTAACGAGGTGATTTTTCTGGTTTTGAAATGATGCTGTGTCATATAAGCGATGACCACAAGCTGGATGGGGAGATGCAGGAGGCTGGCTCCATGCACTACACTCTCTTCAGCTGCTTGTGAAACTATAAATATTTCAAAACACAGAATGTAACAGGTAGTATATGACATAAGAACTATAGGCCAGTTTCATTTACAAATGTTTATTTTTAAATCCTAGAGAAATCACATATAAAATTCACCAAAACATTAAAAAGTAAGAGCACCAGTCTGTAGTAATCCATCAGACATGCAGTGAAAGGCTGTTTAAATGTGAGGTGCACATGCTCCTAGTGCAGGGTTAGGTTTTTGGTTTTTTCCAAGACAGGGTTTCTATGTAGTTTTAGAGCCTGTCCTGAATCTCGTTCTGTAGACCAGGCTGGCTTCGAACTCACAGAAATCCACCTGCCTCTGCCCCCCCCCCCGAGTGTTGGGATTAAAGGCATGTGCCACCACCACCTGGCTTCAAAGTACATTTCTATGTGACTTGAAGATTTCTTTTGCCCTGGGTCTGTACCTTCTAGGCAAATAATTGACCACTGAGTTACACTCCAACCATGCATTTCAGTATTTAAGAGAATTTAATTATGACACAGAAAAAATATTGGGATGTATGATGCTTTGGGGATGCACCACACATGAGGAAAACATGTGTGCAATAAACAGAAATAGAACAATAGCCAAATGTACCAAGTTATTAAGCTTAAAAGGCACACAGAGCATTCATGACACACTAAAAGTACATAGGAAGTACCAGATATCCAGGCACATGTTGGCAACATCTGTGCAGTTTTCTGTAGCTGTAAATACCTATGTTAAGATTAAAAAAAATCAAATAAATCGACCCATCTTTACATCCCAAGGAATATAGTGACAACAAAACTACAAACTTAAGCTCAAAGTGAAGCTACGGAGAAAGCAGCAAATACCAGAGCAGAAATACCCGATGTGGGAACTGGAAAAGCAAGAGGCAGATGAGTGAGGCCAGTGCTGACTTCTGATGGGAGGCAATGACAGGTCTTGGTTGGGGCAGTCAAGTGGTCAGCCAGGCAGGGCTCTCATCAGGCCCCATCACTTCAAAAACAAACACATTTAGCTAGGTTCTTTTAATGGGAACACTCACATAAGATGATTAATAAAATTACATATGTGATAAATTGATATTGATAAATATGTGATATTTAATATCACAGAAATACAAAATATCCCTAAATATGGTGGCGCACGCCTTTAATCCCGGCACTCAGGAGGCAGAGGCAGGCGGATCTCTGTGGGGTCGAGGCCAGCTTGGTCTACATATTGAGTTCCAGGTCAGCCAGGGGTATACAAAGACCCCATATCAGATAAATAAATAGAGAGGGGGGAGAGAAAGAAGAAG
>CABHPP010131056.1:19348-37404 GCA_902168425.1 Peromyscus attwateri
AGAAGAAGAAGAAGAAGAAGAAGAAGAAGAAGAAGAAGAAGAAGAAGAAGAAGAAGAAGAAGAAATCCAAAATATAGTTAAGAATTATAAGAACAATTCTAGCCAGGTGGCAGTGGTGCATGCCTTTAATCCCAGCACTCGGGAGGCAGAGCCTGGCAGATCTCTGTGAGTTTGAGGTCAGTCTGGCCTACAGAGTGAGATCCAGGACAGGCTCCAAAACTACACAGAGAAACCCTGTCTCAAAAAAACAAAAAAGAAAAAAAAAAAAAAAGAACAATTCTATGCCAAGAATTCAGTAATCCACAAAAAGCAGATAAATTCCCAGAAACTTATTACCTACCAAGAGTAAATCATAGAGAGGTAAAGACGCTAAGCCTGGCAATAGTGAGTAAGGAGACTAAGAAACTTCCCAGCAGCAAAAAGCCCAGAATCTGATTGTGTCACCAGTGACTTCTACCAAACATTTAATACTCTTCCAATGTGTGACTACCATAGGATACTTCTAACTCATCTGATGAGGCCAACACTACCATCCTACCAAAGCCAGACCAGGAACTAGAAAGAAAGAAATTATGGACCAATGTCCCTGAAGAGCAAGCAGGTAAATGACGTCCTCAGCAAAGTCCTGGTAAACACAAGAGCACAGCACAGTGGAAGATGACCTCCACGATCAAACGGCACTGACCCTGGAATGCAGGGATGGTTCAACCTCCACAGAGATACAAATGCAACAGACTGTAGCAACAGAATAAAGGACAAAAACAATGACACCTTCTCAATAGGTACAGGAAAAACATTTGATAAAATTCAACATCCTTTCATGACAGAAACTTTCATCAACTTTAAAAAAAAAAGTTACCTCAATGTAATTAAGCCCATGTATGGCAAGTCTGTGGCTAATGTCATACTGAACAATGAAAAACTAAAGCCTTTCTGCTAGGATCAGAACAAGGTGGTGACATCACGGGGGGGGGGGGGGGAACCTCGCCAGAGCAACTAGGCAAGAAATAAAGTTTCATAAACTGCACAGGAAGACACCTCACTGCATTTTGAAGACTCTTAGTCAAAACTGATGGAACTCTGGATTTAGTAAAACTACAAGATACAGAATACTAAAAACCTCTTACATTTCTAATCATGAATTACCTGAAAAACCTGTAAGAGGAGCTGGAGATCTGGCTAGCAGTTAGAAGGACTAGTTCTACACATGAGGACCACAGTCAGATTCTAACAGGCAGGTAACAAGATGGCATCCCTGTAAACACCTGCAACTCAAGCTCCAAGGGGTCAGAGACAAGGGTGAGGGGGGGGGGGGGGGGGGGGTCGCTGGGTCTGGCTGGCTTCCAGCCAAGCCAAGGAAACACCGGTTCCCACCCCAGGGAGAATGAAGAATGACAAGGCAGCAGCGCCCTCTTCTGACCACTGCATGTATGCACAGGCACCTCCACCTACACTCACACAGCGTATACACTTACAGAGACACACACATCAATAAATGAAAATATTTTTAAACTAAGAAAATTCCATTAATAATAAAATGAAGCAGCAAAAATAAAAGCAAAGTATAAGTATAAACTTAACCAAGGAGAAGCAAGAGCTGTTTTGACTGTAGGCCATGAAATTAGGCACCTCCCCAGGGCTTGTCAGACTTTCTGTACTGTTTTAAATTATGAGCATGTGTGATTTATGTAACCAAAAATCCAAATCGAGAAATCCTCTATTGTAGCTGCTTTGAGTGGCTTTGTGCCGCACCCTGGCTCTACTCTGGTGCCTCTAACAGATCCCAAATGCAATTCCACTGGCTGGAACCATTTAAGAATCTCTACCTGAGGGCTGGAGAGATGGCTCAGTGGTTAAGGGCACTGGCTGCTCTTCCAGAGGACTCAGGTTCAATTCCCAGCACCCACATGGCAGCTTACAACTGTCTGTAACTACAGTTCCAAGGGATCCAATACCATCACACAGACACAGATGCAGGCAAAATACCAATGTATATAAAATAAAAATTTTTTTAAAAAAGAATCTCCACCTTTCCATAAGTCTACACTGCTTTAAAGCCTCAGATCTATGAGGATCCTTGCGGTTCCTGCAAGTGCATCAATTCTACCTTTGCTGCTCAGCAGGTAAACAAGGGCAGAGATCATCAAAAGACAGCACCAGGAATGGCAGCTTTCGTTAACCAAGGTGGCTTTTTACTGCTACGGCTTAAGAGGCAGGTACGCTGGTTCCCATGCTCTCTGGGATCTGGTGTGCTGAGGAATTCTGGGAAGCAGCTACATTTGGCGGTCACATCTGGAGAACCTGCAGTCGATGGTTTTACACGAGGCTTCCTTCCAGGAGTCTGAACCAGCCACCTGAGTCAACTAACTTGTTCCTTGTCTCAAAGGGCTGCAGACACTCACAGTTCCGTGGGGTACCTAGTGTGGCAGTAACTCATGTGTCTGAAACCAACCCGGCCAGTGGCCAATCCCTGGCTGTTCAGGGCAGAAGCCATCAGTAACACATGCCAGGCAAGGCTTGATGGGAGCTGCAGCTGACCCCAGCTGTGAGGCTACCGGGCTGAAGAACAACTTCTTAGATATCATCTCCCAATCCTTCAAGAGAAAACACCACAGACGGCAGTTGACAGTCCCGAGAAGCACGTGACATCACTGACCTACTGGCTTTCCAACCAGTCTTTAGAGAATGAAAAGTGAATATTGTATTTTAACTCAAAGTCAAGCCTAAGACTCAGGACCAGGATGATGGATGATTGCTGGCTAGCTTTCCATTGCTATTAGCAAATGTCCAAATTGAGACAAATCAATTTAATGGGGGAAAATGTTGACTTGGGCTCATGGCTCAGACCATGGTTACTTAGCTTCACCATCTTCGGGCTGTGGTGAGGCAGGTCTTGGTGGAATGATGATGGGGAGCAGGTAGGAGAGGGAAGGAAGACAGGTCAATATCCACTTCAGGGACTTGATCCCCAGCATCTACCTCCTGAAATTAAGCCCTACATCTCAAAGGTTCTACACCTCTCAGTGCCACCAGTGAGGACAAAGACTTTGGGGACGTTCCAGATCCAAACCACAGCGATGGAACAAATTTTGTTTTTTTTAAACTGGAGATGGGAAAAGTCACATGACACCATTCATGTGTTCTCCGTGAATGGCAAAAGGCATACAAAACTCGCTTCTTTTTAAAATTCTATATGATCCAAGGGTTTTATCTTCTTAAGGATGTCTTCTCTTAAAGCAATTGCTCTGATCATGGGAAAATCAGTTTCCTGATCCTAGTCACTTTGGGCCATTTATTCTCCTCATGTGGCCACATGCGCAGTTGCTACATGACCAACTTCCAGTCCTCACCAGTACCTGTAGATTGTACCCTCGTCTTAGAAAAGCATTTTTTTCAAACACACATTTATAGCCTATGGAGCCCAGATTGGTACAAACCACCTTCAAAGTTCATTTTAAAATTTATTACTGTTGTATGTGATGCATGTAATATGGGCACACATAACACAGACCCTGGACCTGTGCAAATCCACCTTCAAACTTGATTTTAAAATTCATTACTGTTGTTGTGTGTGATGTGTATGATATGGGCACACATGCCACAGCTGTCCAGGTCAGAGGACAACTCAGTTTCCTCTGTCCACTCTGTTTTGAGGCAGGGTCTCTCCTGTTTCTGATGCTATGTGCGAGCTCCAGGCTAAGGATTTTCCACATGGGCTACAGGGACCAAGCTCAAACAGACTGGCGTAGCAAGTGCCTTTACCTGCTGAGCCATCTTTCCAGCCATTTTCACATGTCAGTAAACAGTGCATTAGCAATAGGTGGAGTCCTGTGTGTAGCCAATAGCGATGGGCTGTACACAGCCCCATTTTGTGAGCACAGAGGCCCTGAGCAGCACAAATGTAGGTTTTAGAATGAGATGAACCTGCTGTGTCCCCAGGCATTTTTTGACATCTATTTGGAGGTACCCTCCAAAGGCAGGTTCCTAAGACTTCAGAAATGTTAACACAAGCTTGCTTCCTGTGCTGGGAAACTTCTGCCCATCTGCGTAGGGGATGTTGTCAAGAGGACATCATCACACAAGCATCTGGATTCCTAATGTTCTAAGGAGCCTATTAAATCCCAAGAAGCAATTCACTTGAACTGGGACCACTGGAGCTGGGAGATGCAGAGGTAAAAGCCTGAGGAGTGAGCGGGACTCAAAATATTTCTTAAACATGGTGGGGCTGTGGCCAGGCCACCTTAACATCTCAGAGATGAAATCCTTTAGGTACCAGGGGTCCATAAAGAAATGCCTTTCTGAAGACAGGGCTGACTCAAGAGATTTACTATGGCTCACTCCCACTGCAGTGCTGGGGAACGGTTGGAACAACATGACCGCCGGGCTCGTGAACTGCTAATCACATTTTTATTGTTCACATTCGCCACTGAAATTGCTTTGCAACTGTTTATTTTGAAACAGGCACATAAAATATCACAACAGCAGTATTTTGGCACATATTGGAAAATCTGCCATGAATAAAGATTTTTCTTCCAATAAAATAGTTTGCCTATATCGCTTGGCATTAAAATGATTTATTGAAGTAGCCACAACATAAACCATAGAAATAAAATGAGAGATTAGAGTTACAGCAATGTTCAAAGGCTGCTACACCCAAATTCACATTTAAAACACATTTTAATGCAATTTGTAATGCTTTGCAAAGAGGCAAAATGGAAAAAGAATATCCTCCATCCTGTTCTTCCAACAATTCTACACTCAAAAGCCAGGTAAGTGCTGGCTCATATCCTTCAGGAAGCCATGTTTACCAGTCACATCCAGGGGCCTTAGAGATGTGGGCCCAGAAAACAGGGTCAATGGAAACCAGTCCAGCCTCACGTAATGATGCAGGCTGGTCCTCTGCCATTGCCCAACATAGCTACCTGGTGCTGACAGTGAAAATGCAGGGCTGCCAAGCATGAGGACCCGAGTTCAAATCCTCAGAACCACATAAAAAGCAAAGTGTGGCTATGCACCCCTGTTGTTGTTTTTTGGCTCTTTTGGGGTGGGGGCACAACCCAGCTCCCAAATAAATTCACACATGGAGGCTTATTCTTACTTATGAATGCCCAGCCTTAGCTTGCCTTGTTTCTTGCCAGCTTTCCTTAACTTATCCCATCTATCACTTGCCTCTGGGCTTTTCCCGTTTTCTTCTGTAAATCTTACTCTGTTGCTGGTTGTGTAGCTGGGTGGCTGGCCCCTGAAGTCCTCCTCCTTTTCTGGCTCCTCCTCGATCTCCCTTTTCAGATTTCTCCCTCTATATATATTCTCTCTGCCTGCCAGCCCCGCCTATCCTTTCTCCTGCCTTGCTATTGGCCAGCTCTTTATTAGACCATCAGGTGTTTTAGAAAGGCACAGTAACACAGCTTCACAGAGTTAAACAAATGCAACATAAACAAAAGTAACACACCTTAAACTATTCTACTACACACACCAAGACAGGAGGGGGACTATGTCTCAATGGCTACCAGCCCAGCTCCAGACTCAGTGAGAGGCCCTGTCTTGGAGAGTAAGGCACACAGTGAAAAAGCAAGGACACTCAGTGTCCTCCTCTGGTACTCAGGTACACCGGCACACTGGGGGGGCAGGGGGTGCATAGGTGGACCCTGCCTGGGCAGGAGTGCCCACCAGCAGGAGGCAACCTTTGGCAAGCAGCTCCCTAGCCCACCTTCTGTGTACACAGCCTGCAGCTAAAGCTCAGACTGAGACACCTGCTTTCTTTCCCTGTTGCTCTAGTCCTGGGACTGTCAAAACAGACCTCAGGGACCAGTTGTCCACTGAGCTCCCTTCCTACAGTCCCTGTAACTGACCCCATTAGCTCCACTAATGGACACCTAGGGCTGGCACTGTCTGCATCCTTCAGTGACAGAGGACCATGGTGATTCCTTTCCAGCAGAGACCAATGGCCTGAAGCTGCCCTAAGAGTCGCAAACCTAAGCAAGTGATCTGCCTCTTTGTTGAACGTTTCTCCTGCAGCACAGTCGGTTCTACCCAAGCAGAGGCTGCGTGTGAGTTTGAAGGGAGTCTCCCCAAAACAGGCGTGAAGCAAACACAGCAGAAAGACCTGCCCTGCAGCTGCCACTTCACGCACACCTGTGGCTGGCACGCCCCACACTTGCTACTCAGCTGATCCTCCAATCTCCACCCAGAACCCTCTCCTTTCTCAGGTCAACTCTTCCTTCACCCTTGAGTCCCTGTTCCAAGGTCAGTTTGGGAGACTACCCTGCCCCTGCCCCTTGCCTCACTTAGCAGCCCCTGCTCTGGGCTGGAAGCCTCTGTTGGCTTCTCTTCCTGCTGGTGTGGTGAAATACCTTGACATAAGAACCGAAAAGAAGGGGCTGGCTGCAGCCCACAGTGCACAGCAACTGGGCCAGGATGCAGCTGGTCACATGATACCCAAAGGGACCACGCATGCATGCCAGTGCTCAGCATGCTTTCTTCATCTTACCCAGACTAGGATCCCTGCTCGGGGTCTAGTCCTGGACCCACAATTAGGATGAGTCTTCCCACACTGGTAACATAAGCAAGATCATCCCCCACAAGCATGTCCACAGAGCCACTTCCCCAGTAGTTTGAGATTCCACCAAGCTGGCACGTAACTAAGCAGCCCAGCCTCAACAGCTCCTACCCAGTGAAGCGCTCATACAGGGTGCTCCTTCCTTCCCTCCCTCCCTCTGTCCCTCCTTCCTTCTCCCCTCCTTCTCTGATAGGTTGATTCAAGGACTTACACACCAGCCCTGCAGAGGAAGGAGGACTGTGCCTCCTGATTAAGCAGTAGCAACTAGAGGTAGCTTTGATGTTTTTCCCCAAGATAAGATTCTTTTAATTGGTTATGAACTGCAATCAACCACTGACGATCCTGTTCCCTCACACAACTCCAGATATTCCCACTTTCCTCAAGGTTTCCACCAGGGCCAGTCCATACAGAACAGCAAATTCAAAATCCTGTTCCCTTCACCAGCAATGACTGCCAATGCTGCAGAGAAGCAGCCAG
This sequence comes from Peromyscus attwateri, assembly GCA_902168425.1. NCBI lineage: Eukaryota > Metazoa > Chordata > Mammalia > Rodentia > Cricetidae > Peromyscus > Peromyscus attwateri. The sequence goes on from CABHPP010131056.1 coordinate 26,382, forward strand.
CAACTCCTGCCCTCCAGAAGAGGGGGAGTGTAGGTTAACGGGCCAGGGGAGATCACCCTGCCCCTGGCCTGTCCCTATCTCATGACTCAGGGTGAGTGGACAAGCAATACTTCAGCCATGCTGTACTTTTCCACTAGCTCACCGCCCATGCTCCAAAGACTACAAAATACTGCCCCTCTTCCCACTCATAGGCAACCATCGTTCTGTGTTTCTCCCCAATAAATCTCTTGTATGAGGTTTGTTGCATGGTGTGTCTTTGTGGTATCCCTTGGCTCCCGACTGCCGAGAGACCCTCATGCAGGGAGACCCTTTCCGGGGAGTGCTCACTGAAGGACATTAGGAAAACATGCACTGTGAGTGCAAGGAACCCTGGGAAAGAGAACCAAAGTTACAGGGTGCAATGCCCATAAGGAGGCTCCACCTACGGTAATCACAACAGCTGTGGGCAGAGGAAAGCGGCCCCCCGGGGTCATCGTAGCTGCCATGCTGTGAATCAAGGGCCTACTGCTGTCTTGCAGATGGTAACAGCACTTGCACAGGGCCCCTCACCATCTGCCCCTGGGCCTTATTTGGATCCCACTGAGGGAGGCTGCCCCACACATGCCATATTCCACACAGGCCCTCAGACTCGGATGCCAAGCCACACTGAGCTATGTGCTGTTTCCTTGACTCCAGTCAGTCTTAAAGTGCACAGGTATTTTATCAGACACTCAGAGAAAAATATCACAATTCAACTTAGCATTCTTACTTCTTACTGAGTTCTCTTCAGACTTGTGTAGACAGAGACATCTATAATACATCACTCTTAGGCATTTATGTAAAAGGAGATAAAAGTGAAATAAATTGGTTACAGCCGTGACACCTATTCACCCAGGTCACTTGGCTGAAAACAACCATGAAGGGCCACAGGTCTGGAAAGTGCCCAGTTCAGGAACGTGAAGAGAAGACTGAACAGGGAGAGAGGCAAGTGAAATCCCTAGGGGACGGGGTGTGTCCACGGGGTGACTGTTACAGACAGGCCATGGATTAAAATGTTCGCTTATGAGAATGGCACACAATGTTTGACTAAGGACAGAAGCAGAGTAGGAACTGAACAACGTCCTTCAAGGATGTCAGTCCGACCTCATAAAGCATGATTTCAGAATCCCCTATAAAATATCCTGGGCCAGCAAGATGGCTAAGGGTGAAGGTGCTTGCTGCCAAGCCCAAAGGTTGCAGTTTAAGCCCCGGAACCAACAGGATGGCAATGCCTGAAAGTGTGCTCTGACCTCCAGGCACGTGCTGTGGCATGTAGGTGCCCATACACATGCAACAAATAAACATATAAAGTGCAATAATATCCAACAAGAAAGCTAAACACAGAACGTCCTCTCGTGTTCAGAGCATCTCGCTGGCAATGGTGCAAGTGCAGGACTGAAGAGAGGCATCACCTTCATTCCCTGGACGAAGAGGCTGGGACAGCAAGGTTTAAAGAGGGGTATGACACTGATCAAAAGCTCCCTGCTACTGATCATGAGGGTGCATCACATCACCTGTCAGAAGGAATTTCCTGGTGGAATTTTAGACGTGGAGATGACAGTGAATGGGCGGAGTAACATCACCTATTACTCTGAGACCTGGACACAGTAGTGAGGCACCCTTTAGCGTTCTCTCTCTCTCCCCATGGGTTAGTGACACTCTCAGACCTCAGCAGAGATGCTTCTTTGTGCAGTGGACGGTGGTTAGGCAGAAGCCCCGCACTGGTCCAAGTGCAGAGAGTTCGAATCTGTGGAGCGCTCAGCCACAAGTGGGACGTTTTCTACAATGCCCCTGCCCCCAAGGCTCAGAGACTGTCATGGAGGAGGGGCTTAAAAGACTGAATGAGCCAGAGACCGGGTTGGGGGTGAGGAGTGTTTTCAGAACATGACAAAACCGTCCTGCTCATGATCACAAGATCAAAGCAGTCAGCATCCCAGCATGAACAGGAAGGAGCTGCTAGAAGAGGAAGAACGATTCTTAAGAATGTAGGCTGACCATGCCCCAGTGGATGGCCATATACCCAGGAGCACATGGGCAATATAAATTGGACCCGGTGGATTCTAAAAAACAAAAAAAAAAACAAAGTTGGGAGAGAGTGGGGATCGGGAGGTGATTATAGCGGCAGTTGGGGGTGAATAGGATCAAAGTAAGTTATGTACATGTATGAAATTCTCAAGGAAAAAGTAGTCTATATTTTTAAAGTAATGGACATTTTGCTTTTCACGGCCCCCAGCTTAGCCCCAGAACTCATCTCGCACATACGTCAGCTGAGACTCACACACCTCTTCTGATCAAGGCTCCTGTGCAGTTGAGAGTGGAGCTGAGGTGCCGAGAGACATCCCACCCAGTCAGTGGCCACGTGATCCCTCCACCCTGTTTGCTGTTGAAGCCAACTCTTGAGGGGGGACATTTACATACTTTCAGATGTTGAGCAAGTGAGGCTTTCCCACACAGCATACAGATTCTCTCTGTGGTATTTCATGTAGAATGAGGATTTCAGTCAGGCACCAAGGGAACTGAACTGCCCACAGCAGGCAGAACCACCTCGTCAGCGTCTGCCCAGGTCTGTCTAGTTCTGGAGCTTCTGCGTCACTACTCTCTCCACACGCCAAATGTGGCTCTGGAACAGCTTTGCTTCTCACAGTGTGCCCAGCTTTACAGGCTGACTCAGCAGTTTTCTGTACCCACTGTCCTCCAAAACAAGGAATTCAAGCCTGTAACAAACACAAGAGCTGCCTCTGCCTCTGAGGAGGGGACAGTGCCAACAGGTGACCTTGGAAACGAACTCAAAAGACTCAAACTGCTCACAGTTTCAGAGGTTTTTGTCTCTAGAGAAGCCCCCACCATGGTTAGCAGGACACAGGCTAAGGGCCAGGATGCAATAAAAATCCCCACAGTTGCACCACCTACCAATAGTCTTTCCAAGTTTTTAATCCATCAATGGATTAAGCTGCCCATTGTGTCACGGGCCCTGTGACCTAATTGTCTCTGGAAACACCCCTCACAGACACACTCAGGCTGGCTTCACTGACCTCAACCCAACCAAGCTAATCACAAGATCAATCAGCCTTCGAAAGAGAAATGCACAGTCATGCAGCCCATAAATATCCCACTCGGCTGCTCTAGAGGCACATCTTCCTCTCCCTTTTCCCTCTTCCTTCTGACACTGCCTCCTGGACCCTCTTCTAGCATTCTGAACAATCCTGCTATCCTTTCACGTGGCACTCACCACGTAGCTCTTCACATCTGGCCCCATCTGTGCTCGACGATACGCCTACCCCCACCTCTCTCTACTCACACCCAGTGCAAATGCAAGTGACAGTATCAGGAGGTGGAGCATCTAAGAGCAGACTGGGAGCATCCCCAGCCCTCCCTCCCACTGAGGAGCGCCACAAAGCCTGCTCCTTGCCTTCCCACCCTCTGCCCTGTGAGGTCAGAGCAAGGCCCTCCACAGGCCTTCAGAAACCTGGGAAGTGCCCATCAATTCTTCATACACAACCTAGTGTGTGGTATTTTGCTTGAGCACCATAGACACCGTCAAGAAAACACCAGTCCCCTGACCAGACCGTGGGTCTGAGGCTCAGAAAGGGGGTCATTGGGCTTGCCTTTGCTTTTTCCACATAGGCACACAGTTTGCAGGCATAACTGAAATAAATGAGGGAAGCTCACTCCCTCACCATGTCTTCTGCCGTCACTGAGCTGTGCAGGTTAGGGTATTGGTAAAAAGGGACACTTTTCTTGGCTGTCAACTCTCCTGTATTCTTCCCAGCCCAGTTCTCAGATCAGCAGGGTATGAGGAGGGGTTCTTCATGGGCAAAGAAAGACAATGTTGGGTTCCATTTCATTCTCCTCACACAGGAACCACAGAGCAAAGATTTGATCTGATGGGTGGTGTTCGTTTGAGGTACGCATCCTTTGTTGGGGAAAGGAAGCTAAGCTATTCTGAGTTTTGAGGAAGGTAACAGTATGATGGTTGAGCCCAGTGACGTTCACGCTGAAGGCTTACACACAAGTGCAGCACGTGTTGTGTCTCCCTCCACAAGCCAACCTCAGACCAGGCTGTGTTCTGTGCTAGAAAGCAGGTATCAGCTGGGCAGCGTGAAACACGCCTATAACCCAGAACTCAGGAGGCTGAGGCAGGGAGATCACAAGAGTAGAGCCACACAGGCTACAGAATGAGACGAGAGAGGGAGGGAGGGAGAGAGGGAGGGAGGGAGGGAATGAGGGAGGGAGGGAGGGAGGGAGGGAAGAATAAAAACCACACGTTGCTTAATTCAACAGAAATAAAAATGCAAACTGCTTTCAAAGGACAAATCTAGAGACTCCGGCTGTTCTCACTTCCAGAGTGTGACGTCTGTGAGGGTCTAAGAGCAGGGGTCTCATGAGGTTAGGAACAAGACAAAGGACATACAGTCTGTGGGAACAGAGTCTGGGTGAGAGAGACAACCATACAATTCACCCCAAAACTTGAAAACTTGAAATGTTCACTTGAATTCCAAAAGACATACTTGCATTCTTACCAGAATCACTTCAAAAATGAGCGGGACCAGTTTGCTTTCTTCCACAAGCCTGTAAGAGAAGGAAAAAAGGAGGTGAGGACATGTGAGATAACATGCATTTACACTGCTACCCTAAGAGGGTGGGATGAAGCCCCAATGTCTAACTGCCCAAACTCTGATGCAGAAACAGACTAAATAAATGATGATGTTAACACACAGAACTCCAGCAATTACACACAAACACGAGCCATCTTCACGATGATCAGCTCAGCCTTGTTGATATTTTAATGTGCAAATTAATTAAAATTCACAATTATTATAAAGACAACCAACCAAGGTAATGCCAGGTGAAATAATGTAACGGTCCACAATGCACACAGAACCACTGGTATGTGACGCTGTCATGTTTTATCTCTGCCTCGTTAGCTGTCTTCCCAGCATAAATAAATTAATGCACAATGAATTTTAATGGTCTTTAATTTTTAAAAAATTGGACACCAATCATCCAATCTACTCTAGGCACATTCTCTCATCAAATCTGGTTATAAATTATCATCAGTTATAACAGAATAATTATTTCATGAGATTTCAGAGAAAGTCGCCTGATGAAACCAGAATCATCCAAGTCAGTCAGTGTTTATTAAGCTTGATAATTTGGGGCTGTGGACACAGCTCAGCAGTGGAAACTTCACCCAAGTGCTACAAAAGATTGTTTTAAGAAAAACCAAAAAGTATTTCCACTTCTAAACACCCCTTTGGTCCAAAGCAGAGCATGTGATCCCCAGTGACAGGCCAGACAGTAAAACTGGACACTGCAGCCTCTCAGTCTCTATAGCAACCATAGCCCAGTCAAAGTAACATGAGAGCAACTGTGAGTGATGCTGAAATAGACAGGCTGCGTACCAATAAAACTTTATTCTCCAAATGGGCTGCTCTGGGGCCACAGTCTATAGCTCTAGATCATATTCAGCTGCTGGAGAGATGGCTCAGTGCTTAAGAGCACATATTGCTCTTGCAGAGGACAAAAGTTCAGTTCCCAGCATCCATACTGGGCAGCTCACAATGGCCTTTAATTCTAACTTCAGGGGATCAAACGGCCTCTGCAGGCATCCACATACACGCACACACACTATTTTTTAACATATTAAAAATAAATCTCAAAACATGTTCTTTTTAAGTATCTCGTTAGAATCAATTCTGTGAGATAAGACAAGCATACACCAGCCGGGCGGTGGTGGCGCACGCCTTTAATCCCAGCACTCGGGAGGCAGAGCCAAGCGGATCTCTGTGAGTTCGAGACCAACCTGGGCTACCAAGTGAGTCCCAGGAAAGGTGCAAAGCTACACAGAGAAACCCTGTCTCGAAAAACAAAACAAAAAAAAAAATTAAAAAAAATTAGAAATACACCGTTTTGTCTGTATCACGATGACTGGCAGATAGAAACAGGGCTGTCACTTCTGGCTGTGGTGATATAGTGTGTACCCTAATAAACTTGCCTGAGGATCAGAGGACAGAGCCAGTCACTAGATTAGACATAGTGGTCAGGCAGTGGTGGCACATACCTTTAATCCCAGCACTTGAGATCTCATGCCTTTGCTTGGGAAGCACACACACCTTTAATCCCAGGAAGTAATATGGCAGAACAGAGAAAGGTATATAAGGCATGAGGAAAAAGAAACTCACTCTCTTTAGGCTGAGGATTTCTTAGAGGTAAGAACTAGTGGCTGGCTGCTCTGTTTCTCTGATCTTTCAGCTTTCAGCCTGATATCTGGTTCTGGGTTTTCTATTAATAAGACCACCTAAGATTTGAACAACATCTGGTGCCCAACTTGTGGGGCACAAATTCACGAAAAATCTGCTTGCCTGTGGCCTTGCAGACCCCAGCTCAGGCCCGACCTGCATGCAGCTAGAGTCTCCACCCAATGGGATGGAGTCCCTAACCGCTGGCTAAGTTTTGTTGTAGCCTCTCTGTAGCAAACTCCATTAGTTTTTTGGACTCCAAAAACCATAGGAGTTAGCCGCTTTCTTGCATTCCATCCTGTAGATGGCTGGCTCTTTGGCTTCTTCTCTCCTAGTGGGTTGTGGGCTCTCCCTGGATCCCCATCTTGGGCTACTACCACACTAGGTAGCTGCCTTGAAACCTGCTCAGGCTTCTACTGATCTATGCAGAGCAGTCAGCCTCACATCTTAATCGTCATGTTGGCAGATTTGGTGAGAAATTGGGAATTCTTTAAGGAGTTAAAAGAGAATCCCCCCCACCCCCCGCATTAAAAAATGGGAAACATTTTTACAATGGAGGGAGTTTGGTCTCTGTTTGATAATTCAATTGATGATCTGAAAATAGAACAATTAAACGAGAAGATAATTAGTGTAGATGGGATTTATATAATATCAATTGTAAATATTATTTGTTTGATCATTTCTGTTTCGTCATTTAAAAAGTTGGTTAATGTGAGTGTCAAGATAAAAATTTAGAAAAACTTGTTAAAACAGAACAGAGAGAAATTCATACCCAGACAGAGGAATTTACAGGTGAACCAGTCTCAGCATTGCATTATACGGTTACAGAGAAACAACCAACTTTAATCTATCCAGTAACCTTACAGGAACTGCCAAATGCTCAAGGCTGTGTACGAGCTGACTGGATTCCCGTGCAAATGTTAGATTTGAGGAGATTCGAAGAAGCTATAGTGTCATATGGTATGCATTCCCCATTTGTGAAGCAGATGTTAAACTCGTGGTCAACTTGTAATAGAATTATCCCTCAAGACTGGAGAGACTTGGTTACAGCTGTCTTAGAAGCTGGTCCCCAATTACAATGGAGGACCTGCTGAAAGGATAAGGCTAAGACCATTGAACAACAAAGTAAGGCTAGAGGTATGGAAATCTCCCAAGATCAACTTCTTGGAGAGGGAGATTATGCTAATGTAGAAAGGCAATTTCTATATGATGGCCACACCCTGGCCTTATGCCGAATGGCAGCCTTAAATGCTTGGGACAGAACTGAAGAAGTAGGGAAGAAAACTGAGTCATTTACAAAAGTTATACAGGTCCCAAAAGAAACCTTCACTGATTTCTTACAAAGGCTGTCTTCAGCAGTAAATAGAATGATACCAAATTCAGAAGCTAGACAGATAATAATTGAATCTCTGGCTTTTGAAAATGCTAATGCACAATGCAAAAGGTAATTAGGCCATTAAAAGCAAGATCAGAACTCTTAGAGGAATGGATCTGAGATATAATGAATATTGAATTTCATGACCATGATGATGCTTGGATAGGAGAGGTGATTTCCTGAGGTTTGAAGAAAAACAGTAATGTCAAATGTTTCAATTGTGGTAAACAAGGTCACCTAAAGAACTGTAAACAGGGCATTCCTAGAAACAATATTTTCTCACGGAACAATGACAAAAGAACACCCCTCCCTTCTGGATTATGCAGAAGGTGTGATAAAGGCAAACATCAGACTAATGAATGTAGATCAACAAGGGATGGACAAGGTAATCCTTTGCTTTTGCTGTTGGAAAACTCCCTGAGGGGCCTCTTGCAGACCCCCATGACAAATTCAGTTCAGTCATTTTCTGCCATTGTAGAGGAAACTCCTTCTCAGAGCGATTAAAGAACCTAATACCTATTGTAAAAAAAAAAACAAAAAAAAAAAAAAAAAAACAAAAAAAAAACACAAACAAAAAAACATACTGCTCAGGATGATACAACAGCTTTAGAAAATAAAACAAAAATTTAAGGAAAAATTATAAATCAAAATCGATAAAGATTAGATTTGGAAACTCCCCAAAGTTAGGGTTGGGAGAGGGTTTTGTTTTTTTTTTTTTTTTTTTTTTTTTTTGTCTTTCAGGAGAAAGAAGGCTAAAGAATCTGAAGAACACTGGACAAATGAGACATCTGAAGAAAAAGGACAAATCATCTAGAAAAAAATGTCCCACGAAAGAGATTTTCTGCATTGAACCATGACCATGCCTAATAGCGAATTTGAAGTCTCCAAAAAGATGATGGGGCCCCACAATGACAATTCCATCAGGATAATAACACTAAAATGACAAACACCACCCAAAGATCAGCTTTGGACTACAAACTGCTCAGGACAAATTCAAGACAGCTAGCTGAGATGAACCAGCCTCACAGACTACTCAAGCAAGGACTTGAGACAAGCCCTGCACTTTTCCATTATGCAGAGACTGGACAAATGAGATAGCTAACTCTCACAGGACTTGACAATTAACCCAAAAATTTTCTTTTCAGGATTCCCTATAGATGCCTTTGCCCCCAGACAGCAGGAAGTAATTTTAAGAACATGAGACTCACATTCCCAAGAGGTGGGATGGGTAGTTTTTTGTCATTCAATGGGTTATAGATAATTGTCATCGTTTAGGAAGCTTGGTTACAAGTTGTTATATTGTTAATGGTCAGGAAAAAGGCTAAACAAAGGAGATTAGATTTAGGGTTCTTAAAAAAAGAAAAAAGAGGATATAGATATAAGAAAAAAAGGTAGATTATTCAATCTACTTTGAAAAAATATATAGAAATAACGAATCAAGGATAGATTATTAAATCTACTCTAAAAAAAAAGAGAGGATATGATAAGATAAAAAGGTAGATTATTGAATCTACTTTTAGAAAGCAACTACTAGTTTTAAATATTTTACATTGGATTGGATTTTTGTATGTTGTATACAAATTATGTATATTGATATAAATTTGAGATTGATTTTGTTAGAAAATACTGTACATATATTTCTAATCTTGTTCAAGGTATTGTACCTATACAGCTCATTTAACAATGTAATGCAAATTGCTAGTCCTTTAAAGTTATTATTACCAACTAATTAGGATATAAAGAAATGCAAATTAGTATTTAGTCACTTATTACAATTGACGATGTAGTCAAGTTAGGTATGTTTTCAAGGTCAAACAGATATATTTTAGATAGACATGTAATCTTCAAACACTTCAGAGATCTATATAATATGGCATTTAAGATGTTTTAATAACATAGATTTTTTTTTTTATGACAATGAGACATGTCTGCTCCTGGCAGCACCAATCTACTTCAGAGAAGTTGATGGGCACTGAAGAAACTCCATATGGAGTTTACTTTGTGGCACAAGTTAGCCACTGGGCAAGAAAGTGCCCTTGCCTCGACTGCTGACAATATGCTGTCCAAATGGACAAGCAGGACACAAAAGAAAGATTGCCAATCCTTGCCAAGACAAGGTAGGACAGCCCTTCAGAAAATCCTGCTTCAAAGAAAAGTCTGTCAGATATGCTAAGCCTGTAGGCCAAAGATGGATGCCCCAACATTGCAGAGGAACCTTGGGTGACTGTCCAGGCAGCCAGCTGTTTCTGTCATTTCTCATTTTTTGGAAGTCCTTTGTTTGCACTTCCTCCTTACTCAGTCAATATTATTTCCTTCTCAGGTCTCTGAGATAGTTGAAGATTAGATAGTTATAGTTTTCCTTGTTAACAAATTCAGAAAAGAAACTCACTAAAGGGGTATAAAGTGTTTAAGTTTGAAAGACATCAAATATAGTGGTATTCTATTTGTACTGAATTGTGATTTTATTTGTATGTTAATAAATAAAGTTGCTTAGGGGTCAGAGCTATTAGCAAGCCATAGCGAAAGCCAGGGCGGTGGTGGTGCACGCCTTTAATCCCAGCACTTGGTAAGCAGAGCTAGGTAGATCTCTGTGTGTTCAAGGATACAGCCAGCATTGGAGGCACACGCCCTTGATCTCAATACCAACCATAGAAGACTCGGGAGGTCTGGACAGAGAGACTGTGACGAGACAGCCACGTAGTTAGTTTATAACCAATGAGTAGGAAGAACCAGAACTCTTTATAAATCAGACGCACAGGAAGTAACTCCCTTTTCGGAGAGCTCTCTTGGCGGGAGAAGCTAGCTGGCGGAGAACGGGTAAGCTTCTGGCTCTGACCTCTTGGGCTTTCACCTTTACATTGGCTCTGTGTTTCTTATTTAATAAGGCGGTCGGTTACATCTACATTTGGCGCCCAACGTGACAAGAATCCGCTTGACTCGCGGCGGGTCTGCGGCGGGTCCGGTTTCCCGCCTCGGCGGTCGGCTCCGGACAGCCTGGTCTCTGGCAGGGGACAAGGTCGGTTTGGCCTCAGGCCCCAAGCGGTTAGCTTAAAAGCCGGTGCTACAAACAACTCAGGCCTGCCTTGCCAACAGGGCCCCTGCTTGTAAAGCAAACGCACGTGGTTGGAGTTTAAGGAAGCCTAGCCCAGGCTTGACTCCGCTCAAGCGGGGACACGTGTTTGGATTTAAGCTTTTAGCCAGGGCTTCTCTCTCTCTCTCTCCCTTCCCCCCCTCTCCACTCAAGCCGCAACACGTGGCTGGATTTAAGCTTTTCGTAGCTACGCTTTCTTGCTTGCTCTCTTGCCTTCTCTCTCTCTCTCTCTCTCTCTCTCTCTCTCTCTCTCTCTCTCTCTCAATTCACCTTGGACACTAGGTGGCTGTTTTGAAATTC
>CABHPP010131057.1:0-39719 GCA_902168425.1 Peromyscus attwateri
ACCACCTGCTGAACTGAAAACAAAGACCTACTCCATCAAAGTCCATAGTTCTAGGAAAGTCTCTAAATGTACTGACTTCGCTTTTTTGGCTTCTGTAGTTCCACGTCTGGCTAACTGTTCTTGTTAACTGAAATATGTCAATCCAGGATCTGGGTTGTGTGTGCTTAAAAGCTCAGTCTGAGAAAGAGTCAGGGCTACACTGAGATCCCAACTACCCAGTGTAGTTGCCAGCAGGCTAATAAAACTTCCTATTGGTTTAAACCCATGTGTGAATAGTCTTCTCTGGTGAATACCCCACAACAAAAGGAAGGTGCACTACGGAGAGGCTTATCCCAGCACAGGGAATTACCCACAAAAGCTGGATCCCTCAGCTCCCTCCACAATCTGCAGGCAGCTCAGTCAGCTACAGAGTCTCCCCTCTGCATCAACTGTCTGCATCAGCTTATAAGCCTTCAGGAACTTCCTGAAACTTACCAGTTATGTACTTCCTGAGTGTTTCCTCCAGTTATTTATGAGCCTCTCTCCAGGAGGGAAAGTTTCAATTTAGGGGAAATGGTTCCAGCACATCCCCCTGCCTCAGACTCTGGAAGCTGGGACCATTGGTTTGTGCCACCTCCAGTTGGGTTCCACATTTAACCCATTTCCTGACAGTGGAAGGTTGGAAGGGTAGAGGCTGAAGGTGATTTCATACCCCAAACACTCATAATGGATTTTAGCTCATCAGTACCCTGTCTGCTTTGTCAAAGACAAAAATCAGAACAATTTAGTTTGTAAACCTTAATAATTGGCTTCATTTTTATTCCGCAATAAACACTTTATGTCACAAAATAGAGTCAAGGAACTGATGATCTGGCTAATAAGAGTTGGTTCCTACACAGAAAGGCTTAAGAGAACGGAAAATAAAAAGACAAAAAGCAGATGATCTGGCCCAGAGTGGTGGTGCATGCCTTTAAACCCAGCAATGGGAGGCAGTGGCAGGCAGCTCTCTGTGTGTTTGAAGCTAGCCTGGGTTACACAACGAGACCCTGTCTCAAAAAAAAAAAAGAAAACAAAGAAACAACCAGAAAAAAAACCAAATGGTCATTTCCAAGTTGCTGTCCTTGAGGGCAAGGACATGGAGACCGAGCACAGGGGAGTCACTAAGAAGTTAGTGCAGCCGGGCGGTGGTGGCACACACCTTTAATCCCAGCACTCGGGAGGCAGAGGCAGGCGGATCTCTGTGAGTTCGAGGCCAGCCTGGTCTACAGAGCGAGATCCAGGAATGGCGCAAAGCTACACAGAGAAACCCTGTCTCGAAAAACCAAAAAAAAAAAAAAAAAGAAGTTAGTGCCAGCTATTTCCAGTGACAGTCTTGTGTAAGGATTGAGGCACAGGTTACGTCATTATCCTGCCAACTCAAACTGGCCTGATTGGGTAGTTTGGTTATTATCTCCAGAACCTCAGGACGGATAAACAACACAATTTCACCTTGGTGACTGTAAGTTTAGCTTTTGCGTTTATTCATTTGTCTGTGGACACTGCTGCCCAGGCCAGCCTCAGCCTCCAACCTGAGGTCTTCCTGCCCCAGTCTCCCAAGTGCTGCGATGACAAGTTTGTTGGTGGAATTTTGGGGTGTGTAAACCCATTTTTATTTTTGAAGTAACTGCTGTAAAGCGATCCTGTCTTGACTCCATTTGTGTCTGCTTAGACCCTTTTCAGCCCTCTACCCCCACGATAGCCACATCTGCATTGGCAGTAGTACATTTGGGGTTCTCCATTGTTGTTTTAAAAATAATAAGTAGCAATGGTTACCGTGCGGAAAGGTCATGAGGCACAAGCCACGAAAAAACCCAGTATCAGGGCTTTATTGGTGGGTGGGTGGGGACATAAAAGAACCAGGCCTGGGGAAGAAGCATGTGCAGAGAGGGGAGGGGAGAGAGAGAGAGCTGGGCAGGAGAGAATAGAGAGGAGGGAGGAGTCTGTGTCCAGCTTTTTAAGGATTCCTGTGAACATGCACAGGTAGGCTTACGAGCTACGCCCTGCATGGGCAGATTGCGTGACCATGCCACGTGCACATAATCACCAGCGCACACTGATGATGTAAGACATAAGACCCCTTACTTAGCTCCTGAACTGCTCATGTGTGGTCATGCAGCTGGAGTGGCAGCAGAATCCTAACATCCATGACCCTGACCATGGTCTAATGTGTTAATCAAAATAATAAGATTTGTACAAGCTAAATATAAACTAAAATAACTGGAAAAGGTATAAATCAAAATTAATTGTTGTGCTGTGTCTAAAATAACTATCATGTTCTGCCAAAACGTATGTTACAAAGTTACTCTGACCCTCATCTAAGATTGAGGTAATTGTGGTCTATATGGTCTTTTGCCTTTATCTATCTGTCTATCTATATATCTGTCTATCTATCTATCTATTGGGGTTTTTTTCTTCAAGACAGGGTTTCTCTATATAACAGCTCTGGCCATCCTGGAACTCACTCTATAGACCAGGCTGGCCTCAAACTCACAGAGATCTGCCTGCCTCTGCTTCTGCCTCTGTTTCTGCCTCCTGAGTGCTGGGACCTAAGTCATGCACCACCACCACCCCTTTTGTGTTTTTACTTTTGAGGCAGGGTCTCTTCATAAAGTCCTGAATGACCTGGAACTCACCATGACATCCAGCCTCTGCCTTCTGAATGTTGGTATTAGAGATGTGTATTGATTGGGTCAAGCTTCTGAGGTTTTTCTTTCTTTTCCTAAATTTCACTTTGTATATAAATTTTTATTGGTGTGTGCACGTGGCACATTATGTAGAGCTCAAGGCAACTTGTGAAAGTTTGTTCTATCTGCCTACCATGTGAGTTCAAGGGATCAAATTTACTATTTGGAGACAATGTCTCATGTAGTTGTACAGGCTGACCTTGAACAAAGGCTGTAGCCCAAGCAGTTCTTGAATTTGCAATCTTTCTGCCTCAACCTCTGAAGTAGCTGAGACTGCATGCCTGCTCTATCAGACTCAGCTAGTGAGGGTTATTGTAAGACATAATATTGACAAGTATTTTCTAAAACTAAGACTAACCCTTAGTTCTTGGTTTCCCACAAAAACAATTTTTAAAGAAATCACTTCATTTCTTGAAATTCCAATTCTTTGAAACTCTAGAATGGGGCTGGAGAGATGGCCCAATTGTTTCTAAGCTATATAATATGGAATAGAATATGGAATAGAATAATAATTCTATTCCATATTATATAGCTCACAATGGCATGGGAACCCAGTTCTAAGGTCCAACACCCTCTCTGTCTTCCACAGACACCTAGACACATATGCAGATATTCATATTATGCCCAGATCTCGGGGGCCCCCCAAGAGACCGAGTCCCATATGTAAAAGCAAAGAGCTTGGTCTCTCTGTCTGGGTTTTTAATCATAGCAGAGGTTGGGGTGAGGGGTTTTCTAGGGTTCAGGACCCTGATTGGCTGACATTTGTCTAGGGATATCTGTAAAAGAGAAATAGGTGTGTGTTAGGCTCAGGGACATCTGGTGACCTTATCTAATCTTATCTAATGATTGGAATGTTTGGGATGTCAGATAATTCCCCTTAGATATAGGCCCTCCCTGGGTGGGGTCAGCTTATGGCTTTTCCTGGATCCGGGTGTTGCCTGCCAGTAAGCCTGTCACAGAAGCTGTGTCTGGACCCCTAAGCCTGTCATGGTAGCTGTGTAGTCAAGCTGTTTTGGGCCCCCCATAATTCACACACATTTTAATTCATATACATTTTAACACTATGAACTGTGTATCTTTTCCCCTGTGAATCAAAACCTAGAAAGCACTTAGCAAAATGCCAGGAAAGTGGTAATTGCCCAACAAAATTTCACTACTTGAGTAGGGCAGGGTGATGGATGTCTTTATCCTAGCACTTGGGAGTTAGAAACAGGCAGATAAGGCCTGCCTGGTCTACATAGTATGTTCCAGGCCAGCCAGGACTACCAAGTGAAATCCTATTTAAGAAAAACAATTTAACTACTTATAACTTACTTAAAACCTAAAATATTCATTCACCACTAATACCTACTGTATAAATATTTAAGTGACAAACTAAGAGCATGGTATGGTAGAAAATGCCTGTGCTCCCAACAATCCAGAGGCAAAAACAAAACAATCAGGAATTCGAGGCTTGCCTAGGGTACAAAGAGAATTAGAGGCTGGCCTGGGCAACAGGAGATATTGCCTCAAAATAGTAAAATAAAATAAATAAATAAATAATAGAGAAATATGTGGGCAGTGATTGCACATGCCTTTAATTCCAGTTCTTGGAGTCAGAGGCAGTCTCTGGGAGTTCATGGCCAGCCTGGTCTACAGAGTGAGTTCCAAGGCAACCAGAGATGTTACACAGAGAAACCAGCTGTCTCAGAAAAACCAACCAACCAAACAACCAACCAACCAACCAACCAACCAACCAACAAACAAACAAGTAAATAGGGAAATAAAATCAAGAAAATATAAAATCAGTTTTTTACTAATCTAATGCCTTTCTACACCCAACAGAGAAATTTACCTAGATACTTTCTTGCATTCCCTTAAATCAGTGGTTCTCAACCTTCCTAATGCTGTTGCCTTTTAATGCAGTTCCTCATGTTGTGGTGATCCCAACCATAAAATATTTTCGTTGCTACTTCACAACTGTCATTTTGCTACTGTTATGAATTGTTATGTAAATATCTTATATGCAGAATATTTTATATGCAACTTCCAAATGGGACACAACCCAGAGGTTGATAACTGCTGCCTTAAATGAACTCCATGCATTGCTGGCAGCTACAGATGCTTCCTAAGGACTGGCAGGATCACTCACTGGGTAAAATTCCTGGCCAACAAGTCTCAGACCTTAGTTCGTCCCTGGCATCCTCATGGAGGAAAGAGAGAACTGACTCTTGAGAGTTGCCCCCTGACCTCCATTCATACACCACAGCACACACAGGCTAACACAGACACATACTAAATAAATACATAAATGAGTAAACAGAATAATAATAGAAAAAATTTTAATTCACTCAAACTAATCCTCCGATAGTTCGGCAGGAACCTTGGAAGTGTCCATGCATCTACTCAGGTTGGTCTTTACCAGCCAGCCGATCACTGTTCAGCCCATTCTCTCTGCCTCTTTTGGTCCCAAATTGCACTTTTAAATGGGCATGCTTAAACTTTTCTTCCTAAGAGCCAAGCTAACAGATGGTGTGTTCTAGAAGGGAAGACTGCAGCCCAGCCAGGCCCGTGTCTGCACTGTCCCACTGTTCTCTTTCAGCCCTGAGAGGGTTATCCCGGCAACCGCTCCATTCTTTCCTCTTAAAGCCTTTGACGTCTTCTCCCTGTCAGCCCTTGAAGTTATTCTCACTAGACTTCTAAAGACTATCTGTCAACTAACCTCTCAGAGTTCTGATGGATTGGAGAGAGAGCTCCGTGGTTAAGAGCACTTGTTGCTCTTTCAGAGGACCTGGGTGGTTCCCAGCACTCACATGATGGTTCACACCACCCCTATCTCCAGTTCCAGGATAAACAACAGCACCCTCTTCTAAACTCCATGGGACACCAAGCACACATGTGATATACATATATACATGCAACCAAGATACTTCTACACATAAAATAAAAAAATAAAAAAGAGCTGGTCCAAAGATCTCAAGGATTTTCAGATGTCCTTCTTTCATAGTTGTCGATGTGATAAATAGCCTCACAAAAAGCAACTTGGGGCAGAAAGGGTTTACTCAGCTTCTAATTCCCACTTAGAGTCCATCAATGAAAGGAAGACAAAGCAAAAACTCAAGTGTGTATGTGTGCATGGAGGTGCGCTGTGTGCATTCAGGAGCCTGTGCGTGCTGGGAACTGAACCTGTGTCTTCTGCAATAGCAGCAAGTTCTGTTAACCCTGAGCCATCTCTCCAGACCTCAACTTATATTTTAAAAAGAGAAGTAAAAAGAAAAATACAGAAGAAACAGATAAATTCCTATACACAAATGAATTAACAAAATTAAAGCAAGATGATACAAAAAAATGTAAACAGGTCTATAACATTCTGATGGGAGCCATAAGCCTGAGTGACCCTTGACACACATGCCGCCATATTTGGGCTTCTCTCCTCTTTTCCTAGATCTAGGCCTTGCTTAAGTCTCCATAGCACCAGAACCTCTTTTCACAAATACCAGAACCTCTTCTCAGAAATCAGGTGACCGAGCTGTAGTTAGGCAAGAATAGATACATAATCCCCATAGCAACATTCCCTGCTGGCTGAACAACCCATGATTAAAGTCCTCTCCCTGCTTGTACCCCCCCACTTTTGCCTTAAGAGGAAAATAAAATTTTGGAGCTTGATCAGACATCCTGTCTTGCTCTCATTCTTTGTGTCTCTTGTCCCTCTCATTCGTCGGCCCTCCCTTCAGGTCCCCGTTGAAGACCCCGCTGGCTGGGGCAACATTCTATGAGATTGAGAAACCAGAAAGAAAGAAGGAAAGAGAGAGAGAGAGAGAGAGAGGGAGGGAGGGAGGGAGGGAGGGAGGGAGGAAGGAAGGAAGGAAGGAAGGAAGGAAGGAAGGAAGGAAGGAAGGAAAACCTCATACTGGGGGGATTTACTGAGAAAATACGACTGAGCCTTTAAAGAACAGCTACACTGATACTCCTCAACCTGTTCCATAAAACAGAAACGCATTCTATGGACCTAGCATTAGTCTGATGTCACAAATGGACAAGGACAACAGAAAAAGCCCATAGCCCCACGTGATGGTTAATACTGATTATCAATCTGACAGGATGTGGAATTGCCTAGGAACCAAGCCTCCAGGAATACCTCTGAGGAATTGTCTTGATCAGGTTAATTGAACTGGGAACACCCACCCAGAAATTTTTTTTTTTTTTTTTTTGGTTTTTCAAGACAGGGTTTCTCTGTGTAGCTTTGCGTCTTTCCTGGAACTCGCTTGGGAGACCAGGCTGGCCTCGAACTCACAGAGATCCGCCTGCCTCTGCCTCCCGAGTGCTGGGATTAAAGGCGTGTGCCACCACCGCCCGGCTCCACCCAGAAATTTAGCAGCACCATTCTCTAGGCTCAGATCCTGGGCTACATAGCTAGCTTAGATCCTAGCTAGGCACAAACATCCATTGTTCTCTGCATCCTGACTGTGGGTACAATGTGACTAGCTGCTTCAAGATGATGTTGATAAGAACTGAGGTTGGGTATAGTGGCTAATGCCTACCATCTTAGAATTTGGGAGACTAAGGCAAGAGGATTGCCACAAGTTCTAGGACAGCCTGGGTGTTTTTTTAAACATTTATTTTAATTATATGTATCTGTGTGTGGAGAGTATATGTGCATGAGTCCAGATACCTGAGGAGGTCAGAGGTGTTGGATTCCCCTGGAGTTGGAGTTACATGGATGTAAGCCATCGTGTGTGAGTGCTGGGATCCTCTACAAGAGCAGTATTATGGCCAGATTGCAGAGACCCCTGAAAGACCACCATAGAGATCAAATTCGTATGCAAAAGAGCCTTTATTCAAGCTCAAGCTTGGGCTCTCTGTCTGTCCTGCACAGTGGTGAGAGCCAAGAGCTCTGAGCCTGGTTGGGATAGGGTTTTTATCATAGCAGAAGTTGGGGTGAGGGGATTTCCAGGGTTCAGGACCCTGATTGGCCAACATTTGTCTAGGGATATCTTGGCAAAAGGGGATAGGTATTTGCTGGGCTAAGGGACATCTGGTGACCTTATCTATAATGGTCAGAAATGTTTGGAATGTCAGGTACTTTCCCCTTAGGTGGGAATGTTAGGTATTTTCCTCTTGGATGCTGATTGGCCTGTTCCAGGGTGGTGCCAGTTTATGGCTTTTCCTGGAACCAGGTGTTGCCTGGAATCAAAACTTAGACCTCCTCCCTGACTGGTTTCAATTGAGCCTGTCATGGCAGCAGTGTAGCCAAGCTGTCCTATGCCCCACAAGCAGTACATACTCTTAATTGCTAACCCGTCCCTCCAGTCCCTGGTCTATTAGTTTGGGACCAGCCTATGCTCTATGAGATCCTATCTCAAATAAAAACAAAGACAAATTACATCCGCTGTCACTTACACAGCCCCAGCTACTCTGTCACTGTATTATAAAGAGATTAAGATTGCTGATAGGAGAATATTGGGGTGTCTTTGGGAGTGACAGAGCCTTTCTTGACTCTTGGTAAGCTTGGCTTGGGGGACTAGGGTCTCAGAAAGGAACAGCCACCAAAGCTGCCCCAAGCCAGTGGCTTTCAAGTTCTTGTCTTGAGAATTTGAAGAATGAAATTCAGGGGCCAAAAGAAAATGAGTTTTAGAAAGAATTGTTCTGTCCTAGGGAGCTTGAAGGCAGTGCAGCTGTAGAGAGGAGGGGTTCCTGGAAGAGGCACTGTTGAGCCTCACTGTTTTGAGTTGATAAGGCTTTACTGGGTGGAGGAAGAGGGAGGCGGCACACTGGTGAGACCTGTTCCTATTCCAGATGTCACAGGACCTCTTCCCGGATAGAGGTACTCTTTTAGGTGAATGAGATAAAGAAAACTTCGCATCTTGACTCCCTGGCCTCTGGCCAAGGCAGAACCAAAGATACCTTGGCTTAAACACTTCTGGCATCTCTGGCCTCTGGCAAGGACTGGGCTACAGGCAGCCCCATGGACATTTCTGGCTTTAAGCCAAGAAAAGAAGTTTGGTTTTTTTTTTTTGCTGTATTATTTTTATTTTTAAAGAAATTTATTACATTTTTTCCCTTTTATTGAAAATAGATTTTCTTTCTCATATAAAATATCATGGTTACAGTTGGTTTCCTCTCCTTCTATCCCTCCCATTTCCTCCCATCCTTCAGGCTCCACCCCCTGTCTTTGAAGTATCTTTTTACCCAGGACCTGGCAGCTTCTGTCTCCTATCTCCATCACTGTGATGGGAAGGGTCTCAAGGAAGAATTGTCTAGATTAGGGTGGCCTGCGGGCATGTCTGCTGGGGACAGTCTTGATGATATTCATTGATGTGGGAGGATCCAGCCCAAAGGTTGGCTGCAACATTTCCTGGAGTTGCGTCCTGGACTGTATATAAAGGTGGAAATACGTTGAATATGAGTAAGTCTGCATGGTTCATTTCTCTCTCCTCTCCACCATGGACATGATGAGTCCAGTTATTTAAAGTTCCTGCTGCCTTGACTTCATGCCATGATGGGCTAGAACCTAGACTTGTGAACTAAACTAAACCCTTTCTGCCTGTTACTTTTTTATTTTGTTTTGTTTTGTTTTTCGAGGCAGGGTTCCTTTGTGTAGCCTTGGCTGTTCTAGAACTAGTTCTGTAGACCAGGCTGGCCTGGAACTCACAGAGATCTGCCTGCCTCTGCCTTGCCCATCCCTGTTATTTTTTTGTCAGGACAGTCTATCACAACAACAACAGAAATGAAACTGGGAGAGAAATCATATGACTGTAATACTCCATAACCTAAATAGGGACCTTGTTGGTTCCGCATACTAGCGGTCCAGTTAATAAGTTAATCTATCAAAGCTGGGAAAAGACATAAAATGCTTGCGTCAGAAATTAAAGACTATTTACGATGGCAATAGCTCCAACCAGAGCACCAACATTTTTTTTTCTTTTTAAAACAAATATTTATTGACTGTTGGAATCAGAGTGAGCTCATTTTCTCCTTTTTTATACATTCTAAGAAATGGTATATAGCCTTTAGGCAGTCTTCATATATCAATTAAGGTCATCAGGACCATCCCCCACAGACATACCCAAAGGCCAACTGTTGGAAGAGCCTGCTGCTCAAGGTTGCAGTCTACCATGTCATGGAAGACTCCCTTCCCTCAGCAGGGGCTTCCTGCTCTCTGCCTGACCTTATTTAGAAGCAGTCCCCGAGCTTAGATGCCTGACTTATCAAGTGTGACCTTTGACACAGTTTGTTATTTGTATGTCGTTGTTATTCACTGGGCAGGAGAAAACACAGGGTACAACAGAAGCCACTCTAAGAGTTTTTATTGGGGAAGGGAAAGGGTGGAGGTGGATAGGCCTACTGAAAAGAAAGGTGCGTGTTGCATGAATCTTAAAGAGTCTTGTTAATAAAATCAAACCTGAGGCCAGTTATTGGGGTGAACGCTGGAAGATCAGAGAAGCAGAACAAGCCACAGCCACCTCACCTTGCCAATTCCTCAGCTGATCCTGTTTCCTCAGATTGCAAGCTTCTGAGTCCTCATCCGAATGGCTCTCAGCTGAACTGTTGCTCAAAAGCCTAAAAGCTTAACCAGCCAAATGCTTCTAGTTCCTGGTTTTCATGATTTATATACCTTTCTGCTTTCTGACATCACTTCCTGGGATTAAAGGCTCACTTTCTGGGATTAAAGGCATGAATCACCATGCTTGGCTGTATCCTTGAACACACAGAGATCCAGATGGATTTCTGCCTCTGGAATGCTGGGATTAAAGGCGTGTGCTACCACTGCCTAACGTCTGTTTAACATTGTGGCTGTTCTGTCTCTGACCCCAGATAAGTTTATTAGAGTGCACAATATTTTGGGGAACACAATACCACTACATTTCCCCCTTTTTTTGTCTAAAATTTAAAAAAGCTTATAACTAATACAAGAAAAACTATCCAATAAGTATATACAATATATACAGTCAAGAATTACATTAACGATGTCTAGTCCATTAACATTTGGCAGATTCAGATAAAAACTCCATTATATATATTAACAATGTCCAGTCCAGTAACATTTGATAAACTCAAAAAAAAATCATTACTTATCCTATTTAAAACAAGTAGTTCCTTTTTAAAAGTAGATTCAAAAATTGACCTTTTTATCTTATATCCATATTCTCTTTTTTCTTTTCATAATAGATTCAGTAATCTAACTTTTGTCATTTTTATATCTTCCCCTTTTTCTTTTTAGAGTAGATTCAATCATCTACCCATTTATCATATTATTTCTTCATCTTTTTTCTCAGAGTATATTCATTGATCTACCTCATATCTATATTCTCTTTTTTCTTTTTCCTTTTTTTTAAACAAAACCTCTGAATCTAATCTCCATGTTCAGCTTTTTCCCTGACCATTAACAATTAACAACTTGTAACCAACCATTGTAAACAATGACAATATCCAAAACTCATTAAACAACCAAAAACCTCCCATCCCATCTCTTGGGAATGTGGGTGTCGTTTTCTTAAAATTACTTCCTGCTTTCTGGGGGTGAAGACATCTTTAGGGAATCTTGAAAAGAAAATTTTTGGGTTAATTGTCAAGTCCTGTATCATTTGTCCAATTTCTGCATAATGGGAAAGTTCAGGGCTTGTCACAAGTCCTTGTTAGAGTAGTCTGTCAGGCTGGATCATCTCAGCTAGTCATCTCGAAATTGTCCTGAGCAGTTTGTTGTCCAAAGTCAATCTTTCCGTGGTGTTAATCAGCTTAATGGCTTTACCATAGTCCTTGTGGAATCATCGTTATGGAATCCTGTCATCTTTTTGAAGATTTCAAAGTCGCTGTTAGGCATGGTCATGGTTCCCTTTAGAATTTTTTTTTTTTGTGCCTCCTCTGTGGTTTGGAGCAATCACAGTCTGATAAATGTCTGTCTCTTGGAACCATGAACATTCTTCCCTAGAAGAGAAAATCTTCACAGCAATTTCTCCCCACCATTTGTCTTGCCAAACTTTTCCAAACTGACCTTTGTCGATGCTTTCTTGTAACACAATGGTCCTGGCAATTCTTCTCTGAACAAGCAGCAGTAAACCCTTCGTCCCAGGTAGCAGCATCACCAAAGTCACCAACACGATGAGAAGTAAGGTTCTTGTTTAAAAAAAAAAAAAAAAAGAAAGAAAGAAAGAAAGAAAAAGAAAAAGACAATTACTAGTTTTAAATACTTCACATTGGATTGGATTGTTTTATATTGTATACAAATTATATATATTGAGATTGATATTGTTAGAAAATGCTATACATATATTTCTAATCTTGTTCAAGATATTGTACTTATATCATTCATTTAACAATGTAATGCAATTTGCTGATCCTTGAATGTTATTATTACCAACTATTAGGATAAAAAGAAATGAAAGTTAGTAGTTAGACATTACAATAGGACTTGTAGGTATATTAGGTATGTTTTCAAGATCAAGCAGATATATTTTAGATAGACAGGTCATCTTCAAACCCTTCAAAGGTCTAAAGAATATGGCATTTAAAATGTTTTAATAACTTTGAAATTTTTTCTTTTTTGTTATGTCTATGAGACATGTCGGCTCCTGGCAGTACCAATCTACTTTAGAGAAAATATGGGCATTGAAGAAACTGCATATGAAGTTAACTTTCACTGTGGCAAAAGTTAGCCACTGGACAACAAAGTATCCTTGAATCAACTGCTGACAGACAGGACACAAAACAAAGGACTACTGATTCTTGCCAAAACAAGTGTGGTTGTGGCTTTAACAAAAGGCATCTTCTGAGGCCAGGACAATATGGCACCATCCCTGAAGTGGCCTTCACAATCCGGAAAAGGTACAGTGCCCTTTTCTTCGAAGGCAGCTGAACAGGCAGTGGACTGATGGCTTCTGATGTGCAGTGGAACAGCAGCTGAAACAGTTATTCTTGAAGAGTAACTAAGCTCACGCCTCTCAATAGTAGACTGGCATTTAATAGAGGGATGTGAAGAAGAACGGGATGCTGAGATGAAGCCACACACACACACACAGCCAAGAAGAATGGACAACTGAATTTAAAAACCATCAACAATTTCCAGAATTTAAAATCCTGAATCATGACATGACACTAATGGAATTCAGGTATTTCTGGTACATGGACTGCTCTCACCCAATGTGAGTTCGAACTGTTGACTTTGTGTACAACCTAGTTCACAAATGAATCTGTCAGATATGCTAAGCCTATAGGCTGAAGATGATGCCCCAACACTGAGGAGAAACTCACATTTTTTTTTTGGAAGCTGCTTGCATACACTTCCTGTTTTTATTTTGTATTAGGTAATATTATTTCCTTCTTGGGTCTTTGAGGGAGTTGAAGATTAGTTAGTTATAGTTATAGTTTTCCTTGTTAAGAATTTCAGAAAAGAAACTCACTAAAGAGGTGTAAGTGTATAAATCTGAAAAACATTATAAGATAGTTCTGTTAGTAATAAAAGTTAGGATAGAAAGTGAATCAGGTACATTTTGGACTTACCAAAATAGGATAGATAATGGCATTATTTTCTCTGAATTTGTCAAATACAAATGGACTAGACATTGTTTAGTTATTTATTGCTTGTATATATGGTATATAGTTATTGTACTTTTGTATGTAGTTTTTCTTATATTAGTTATAACTTTTTTCCTTTTTTCTTTTTATTAAAATAGAAAAGGGAAAATAGGGTGATATTTTATTTGTACTGAAATGTGATTTTATTTGTATGTTAATAAATAAAGTTGCCTGGGGGTCAGAGCTAATAGCAAGCCATAGCAGAAGCTGGGCAGTGGTGGCGCACACCTTTAATCCAGGTCACATGGCAGACAGATCTCTGTGTGTTTAGGGATACAGCCAGCATTGGAGACACACGCCTTTAATCTCAATACCAACCATAGAAGACCTGGAGGTCTGTATAGACAGGCAGTGACGAGGAGGTCATGTGGTTGGCTTTACAACCAATGAGAAGGCAGAACAGAAAGTCAATAAAAAGACAGACACACAGGAAGGCCTTTTTCTGAGGGGAAGGACAGCAGAGGCAGTGACAGGTAAGAAAGGGTTTTTAGCTCTTAGCTATTTCTCTGATCTCTTGGGCTTTCAACTCTGCATTTGCCTCTGTGTTTCTGTTTTAATAAGACGGTTACATCTACAGGTGCGGAGCAGGGGGGGATGGGGGAGCTACCTCTGGCGAGAGGGAAAGAGCAGGGAGCAGGTAGAGCCTGCTTTTATAGGTCACCTGGCACATGCGTACATGGGCTTACATAGCTATGCCACGCATGCGCATAGATTCCGTGACCATGCTGAGCGGGGACAGGGAAGGCCCTGGAGTGACTAAGCATTTTGCCTGACTGCTGACAGCGCATGCGGCAGTCATGTGACTCCAGACGTGGCTAGAAATAATAACACAGTTCCCTGCAAATGCTCCCCCCTGCCACCTGTATGATAATTAGTATTGTGCTCCCAACTGTATGATGGGACTGTGCTGCCAAATGCAAATAACGTATACCATGAGCACCTGTTAGGTGATGCACCAGCTGCTGTCCCCGCCCTATATAGGTCCCCTCACTCTGGAATAAAGTTGAACTGTCTCACTGAAGCTGACTCCTGGAAGGTTATTCCACTGTGCCCACTGTTAGCATTTAGGCACCTGTACTGGCCTGCCCTTAGGGTCCTGACAGGATATACCTCAGCTGTAGCCATTAAGAGCACCCCATGTGCACATTCTTTATAAAAGGCGGGCCTTGTACACCTCCTGTCACTTTCTCTTTCTCTTCTGGTCCCCAGGGATTAGTCTCTGTCCCCTTCTCTCCCCTCCCCTCAATAAACCTCCCAAGTGGGCCCTGTTGTATGGTTTGACTCCTTCGAGCCACTTTTAAAATACATCACCCACAGCCGGCCGGTGCCTGCCCACTGCCTCTGCCTCCTTAGTCCTCTAGCCTGGTGGCCAACAGACCACGAGGAAAAGGGAGACCCCCACAGCCAACTAGATCCTGACCACCAACCCTCTTGTTCTTCGGGTTTCCTAAGGTGGCTCAGTGAGGTTCTGAGGATGTCTGCTGAGTTGTAAAGAGGAGCCTGTTCAGAGGGACACAGAGAGTGCCCACAGGGAATGGCGCATCTCATCCAGACACTTACACTTGCACATAGTCTCTGGACCAACCCTAAATTCCCATACCCTAAGCTAAAAGTGAACTGCCTGACCATTTAACTGCTAGATCTCTGCTTCTGTAAACGCTTGCTTTCTGTATACGTCACTGTGAGACCGAAATGAGAACAAAATGCCTCCATCTTAGAAATAAGGCCTAAGCTTTCTCCATTTTAGGTAGTATAGGCCTTGAGTTACTGGAACCAGTTGACCCAGATTCCAGGAACTAAAAAGTGAAAAGTGCAGAGTATCCCAACCCTAGTCTCCATGGTGATTGCTTAACCACAGAAATGTCCCCACCTGAGGAGGGCAGCCAATGAGGAACCGTGACAGGCATCCAACCCCCCCTTAGATGTAAGATAAAGATAAGGTTTCTGGAAAGTCCCAAGAAGCGAGCCAATCAGAATTGTACTGAACTAGCACCCCTAACTGATGTAACCTTGTGGTTTTTGCCTTTAAAAACTGAGCTTGCAGAGGGGCGGGCACTTCCTCCAGCCTCCACTGCGTTGGATGTATTGGACGAGGTCCCTGCCTAGGCTTGTATTGTTTTTGGATATCCCTAATTAAATCTTGCTTTTGCATTCCGGCACGCTCGTCTTCAGTGGTCTCTCTTGGGGTCGCAATCTGGGCACAACATCACAATTGTGGTTTTTGTCCTAAAAGATTCAAATCAATCGGAGGTCTGGGCTGCTTCCCACTAATCTGCTTGGAACAGTCTCATTCAGGGTTGAACAGACTCCCTCTAGCCCGGTGTGGCGGCGCACGCCTTTAATCCCAGCACTTGGGAGGCAGAGGCAGGCAGATCTCTGTGAGTTCGAGGCCAGCTTGGTCTACAGAGTGAGTTCCAGGACAGCCAGAGATGCTACACAGAGAAACCCTGTCTCAAAAAATAAACAAACAAGACAGACTCCCTTTGCCATGTCTTGGGGAGAGTGGGCAGAGACTCCCTTCTGTTGGAGGAATTTAGCAGAATCACTACATGGGGAGACATTAGAACAGACAGCTGTTTTTTAGAAGTACTTCGACCTTGAAGAGTCCTTGTGGAAAACTGATTATTTCCCATATCTGTAAAATTGTTTGACTGAAGGAGCTTTGCAGCCATCCCATGACTTTGATCACAAGATGCCTCAGGCACACCTTGTATTATTGTGCATTGTGCAAGTTACA
Source organism: Peromyscus attwateri (assembly GCA_902168425.1). Classification (NCBI taxonomy): domain Eukaryota; kingdom Metazoa; phylum Chordata; class Mammalia; order Rodentia; family Cricetidae; genus Peromyscus; species Peromyscus attwateri. The sequence goes on from CABHPP010131057.1 coordinate 15,991, forward strand.
TAATAAAGGACTAGAGTCATGGAGGCGTGTGATGCTCCCTTCAGTAAGTCATGTAAATTAAGACTAGGGATCTTGGCATGAGGAAATAGTTTGTGTAACTTTCAATATGGCTGTTCGGGGTTCAGTGCATCAGAAGAGGCTGGACCTTCCTGATGCCACATAGGCCTTCAAATTTCATCTTGGAGTGCCTCCTTTCTTCAACCGACCTGCACTACATGGTACACCCTGACACCCTTCAATTTATTCAGGCCTCTCAGGAGTTTTTCTCTTCCGGTACCCCATAACAATAAGAGGAGCCAATATGAGTGACAGTGACCCAGGAACACAGATTTAGGTTATCTCAAATTCCATGTTCCAGCATGGCAGAAGTTTCAGTTTTTATAGTAACAACAAAGAAAGTCATAAATCAACACACTTTTGAAATACATTGGTGGAAACAACAGGCAGGGAGGAACCCTTTGCTAAAGGTCTCAGATCCTACGGACCACATTCTTAGCTTTGAGTTTGAGGGAAGCTCATGGTCTGCTAAGTGAATACATCCCAAAAGGTTTTGCCTGAAAGACCCAAGGGTATTTGGTCACAGGCATACAGCTGGGCAAGGAATGGCTGTTAAGGGGACTAAAGAGAAGCCAAGATAAATTGTGATTGGTCTCTGGATTTACAAATCCAACCTCCTCACAATAATGAATTTTTCATCAGTTCATCAGTATTGTGGAAGGATCAGGTAAGGTGTGATCATTCACAAGGTGAAGGGGGTTCCTGCCTTTTCTGTAAAGAGTCAGAAATCTTTCAGGAACTTAGGGACTTGTAGTGTGATAGGGCAAGAAAATTCAAAGGTTCCTCCATATCGTCTTCTTGCTGAGGTCATTTCAAGTTTAACTAGAATTTGATCTCCTTGATGGAGAATTCCACGGAAAATTACCCAACTCTATTTTAGGAACTCAAGATCAGGATGTCCTACCTAACTTACCTTGTTTGTGTGGACCCTCCTACAGCTAACTGCTCATCCTAGCTTTTGTTAAACCTCTCACTTCGTTGAAGCCCCTTCTGCAGCTGCCAAGTACGGTGCCAGGATGTCTCCATCAAGGCAACCCAGACAGTAAGTCTCTTTGAAAAGGTAAGTCAGAGGCTAAGGATGTATCCCAGATGGTAGACAGTTCACATAGCAGTCACAGCCCCTGGGTTCGAGTCCTACCACTGCATAAACCCCACAAGTAATTGGAAGATCTTAAGTTCACAGTCATCCTTACTTGTATGGGTAGTTGGAGGGCAGGCTACCCTACATGAGACTCTGTCTAGAAAAAAGGGGGGGGGGGTGTCGCTATAGTACCCTGGTTGCAAGATGTGCAGAAATGTAAGGGCGCTTGGAGAACTGTCTCTTAACAACCCCTAATGGCACTTGATCTTTTTGTTGTTGTTGTTGTTTTTGTTTTTTGTTTTGTTTTGTTTTTTTGGTTTTTCGAGACAGGGTTTCTTTGTGTAGCTTTGCGCCTTTCCTGGAACTCACTCTGTAGCCCAGGCTGGCCTTGAACTCACAGAGATTCGCCTGCCTCTGCCTCCCGAGTGCTGGGATCAAAGGCGTGCGCCACCACCGCCCGGCTGGCACTTGATCTTTTACAGTCACATTTGCTTCAGGCTCCCATAACCACAGATGAGTCCCTTTTCCCCCTGTAAGCTGCAAACAGCTACTCCCAGGTTTTATTTCTTTCCTTCTGCTTGGCAACCTTAGAGCTGGCACTTGAGAGCTATCTCCTGCCCACCCACTTGCCCCAGTGTCAACATAGAACTAAGTGCTTCCTTGTATTGCCAACCCAACAGACAAGTGGAGGCACACGGTGTCAACATGAATCACTAGCTCTGCTTTAGGAAAAGAAGAGATTGCTTATTCTGAGCAAACCATGAGTGAACATGGCCCCAGAACACAGATTCATTACCCTGAAAGACATGTCCCACCATGGAAGAAGATGCATAGGTTCTTTTTGTCACAGAACAAAGAAAATTCATAAATTGGTATATTTATTGAATATATCGGTGGGGTCATTGGGGAAATCTCTTTTATCACAGTCTATCTTTATGATTGATGGATTCAGGTATATCATTTTCTAAAACTTTTATCTAGTAGCCATGAAAATACTACTGTATCATGTATACAGGTTGATAGTAGAGCTAAGGATAGCCCAAGGAAACAACATTTTCTAGCAGATCTTGTGATATCGCCCAGGCTAGCCCTAAAATCATCTTGCCTCAGCTTCCAAAGTGCTGAGATTATAGGTGTGTTCCACGAAGCCCACCAGCCCAAGTCAATTTTGGCTCCTGCCTGCTACATTCTGTCTTTTCCTAATTCTGACCTCAGCCAAGGTCAAAGAGTCAGCGGGATCTATGATATAAACAGTTTAATGTAGACTAGCTCTTCTGAGAACTCCAGTCCACACCAAGTATGAGAACAGGGTTTCCTCAGGGCTCTGTGAAGACAGCTGTACAGGGAGAAGCACAAATTACATGCCCTCAAAACAGCATCCAAGAGATCTAGGATTCAGAGTTTGTTTGTTTTAATTTATTGTTATTATCATTATCATTATTATTACTAAGGACAAGGATGATTTTATTAGTGTTTAGAAGAAAAACCTTAGGGCAGGCAAGCTATAAACCACAGCAGCTGCCTGGAGGAGGTGAATGGAGGAAGGGGAAAGCCATGCCATTGAAACTGGCCTGGAAGGACATAATATCATGAATGTAATAAATCAATACAATTAATGTAATTAATGAATATCATAAATATAGTTATTGAATGAATACTGCAAATGTAATCAATGAATACCACAAATGTAATTAACATCATGAGTGTAATTAATGAATATCATGAGTGTAATTAATATCTTAAATGTCATTCATGCCACTGAATTGTGAACTTAAAAATGGTTATAATTGCAAATATTATGTTCATTTAAAAAAATAAGGTGAAATGTAATCACCATACATTGTATGTGTGTATGAAATTGAAGACACTGATGTTCTAAAATTAAAAAAAAAGAAAGAAATAAAGAAAAAGAAAAGAGACAGAAGTAAAAGTTATGCTTCTCTGAATAATTCAGAAAATCAGGCAAAGACATTGGTAATCATCTGCTTTATTAAACAATTTGTTTTTACTTGATGTATATGAATGTTTTGCCTGCATGTATGCACACCACATATGCCTAGTAGCCAAGGAGGTCAGAAGAGGGCATCTCTGGAACTGGAGTTACAGACAGTTGTGAGGCTCCATGAGATGCTGAGAATCTAACCCAGGTCCTCTGCAGAAGTAGTAAATGTTCTTATCTGATTTTGTCAAGTATGAATAAACTAGATGCTGTAACTGTAATTCTTGTTTGGTAACTATTTTGTTATTTGTAATTTTACTGTTAAGGTTAAAAATCTTCCTTTTTAATTAGACAGAAAGGAGGAAATGCTGTGGGAGGACCCTTCTTTATGCTATGAATATATGTTGCTCTCATTGGTTAATAATAAAAGCTGACTTGGCCTATAGCCAAGCAGAATAAGGCTGGGCAGGAAAGTCAAACAGAGATAGAAGAAAAGGATGGATGGAGTCAGGAGACACCAGCCAGCCACTGAGCAAGCAGAATATATGGAAAATGAGGTGACAAGCCATGAGCCACATGGCTAAACATAGATAAGAGTTATGGTTTAATTTAAGTGTAAGAGTTAGTTAGTCTCAAGCCCGAGCTAATAGCCAAACATTTATAATTAATATAAATAAGCCTCTATGTGATGATTTGGGAAGTGGCTGAGAGACTGGGCAGAACAGAGAAAAGCCTCCGTTTATAGGTAATCTATCTCACTTAACCTGGAGTTTACTGCTTTCCAGACTGGCAACCCCAGGGAACTGCCTGTCTCCAAACCCATCCCCCTCCCTCAGTGCTGGGGTAACCTGACATGATACTTTGCCCAGCTCCTCATGCCTGAATAGTACACACACACACACACACACACACACACACACACACACACCCCACTGTGATTTTATAGACTAAAACATGAAAATAATGAGTCTGAAACAAACCAAGTATGTCACAAGTATGTTACTTAAAATCCAGTATTGTAGCATGAATCTTAAAAAGTCTTATTAATAAAAACAAACCCGGGGCCAAGTATTGGGGTGAATGCTGGAAGATCAGAGAGACAGAATAAACCACAGCTTCCTCACCTTGCCAGTTTCTCAGCTGATCCTATATCCTCAGACTGGAAGCCTCTGAGTCCTCATCCAGAATGAATCTCAGCTGAACTGCTGCTTGAAGCCTGAAAGCTTAACAAGCCAAATGCTTAACCAGCCAAATGCTTCTAGTTTCTGGTCCTCATGCCTTATATACCTTTCTGCTTTCTACCACCACTCCCTGGGATTAAAGGCGTATGTCACCATGCCTGGCTGTTTCCAATATGGCCTTGAACTCACAGAGATCCAGAGGGATTTCTACCTCTGGAGTGCTAGGATTAAAAGTGTGAGTGCCAGGCTGGAGAGATGGCTCAGTGGTTAAGAACATGTATTGTTCTTGCAGTGGACCCGAGTTCAATTCCCAGCACCCACATCAGGCAGCTTACAACTGCTTGTAACTCCATATTCAGGGGGTGGCCCTAATCTTAGATACATACACATATACAGACAAACACACATGTACACATAAATAAATAATAATAAAATATTTAAAAAAAAGTGTGAGTGCCACCATTTTATAGCCTTTGTATCTAGTGGCTGTTCTGTCTCTGACCCCAGATAAGTTTATTTGGGTGCACAATATTTTGGGGAACACAATACCACCACACAGTATGATGGCTTTTGTCTGATATTCCAGTACTCTAGAGGCAGAGGCAAGAGAATCAAGAACACAAGGGCAGCCTGGGCTACATAAGTGGATCTTGTCTCAAAAAAAAAAAAAAAGATACACACACACACACACACACACACACACACACACACATTTGAATTGCTAGACAAAAAAAAAGAGCACAGGTTGTTAGTCACATCTGCTATAAATTCCAGATGAGATTATGATAAGCAGAAAAAGGCTTTTTTTTTTTTTTTTTTTTTTTTGCCGGTGTTATCTTCATAGTGCCAGGGATTCTACAGAAATAGTTATGCTAGATCGTGACCCAGGAGATTGCGGTCTCATGTCTAATGTTTCTCTGAGCTAAAGAACTTTGTGACCTCACTTTTGTGTGACATTTAAATTCTTTCTTTGGATTTTGTGACTTTTTTGAGTAGAATTTTATTAGTTGCTCATATGTATACAACCTAGGTGCCACAGTGTGTTTAAAGCATCTTAGACACTCTCTCCCTACAACCCATCCACAGTGTTCTTAAAAGTGTGTGTGTGTGTGTGTGTGTGTGTGTGTGTGTGTGTGTGAACATGTACATAAACTATGATACTGAGGTGTCAAGAGCTGGAGTATTCTAGACAGCATACCTAAATGCTAGGGATTGCTATTATGATGACAGTTAGACTGCAAAGCTTGAGTGCAGAGTGCAAATGAGAGATCCAGCAGACGCAAGGGAAAGGGAAAAGGAAAAGGAATCAGGAACTGATTGCAAACAAAAAACATCCTCTGGAGGAAACAGGATAAGCCTGTCCAGACTCTGGAAAGGACAATGAGGAAGGAAAAGCAATTACCCGAACAGATGGGTGGAAGCTGAGCAACTCACAGCAGCAGAACCATGTTTGAGAAAGCAAGTGGAGACGTGAGGGTTGGACAGAAGGCACGTTTATTCCCCATAGCTCCTGGGTCTGTAAGAACGCTAAATGTAGCTGTTTAGGCATGCATGAGCTCATGTAAACAGTCAAGATCCCTCCTAATCCTGGAATTGTCTGTCACCTGGGACTCCTTGTTATACATATATTTACTGGATACTACCTTAATTCATTTTCTTCTTACCAAAGTATCTAGAGTGCCTGAGTTCCTGTGGAACCGTGAAAGTTTATGAAGTTAACTTTAAAGGATATTGGAACCAGGTCTGTCTAGAAAATATGGGACAGATGGTTGTGGGGCACTAAAAACATGAACTGTTCGGCCTACAATCCAGAGTCTAATTGACTGCCATATTTTTTAAAAGCTTTGCAGAGAAAGGCATATGCTATTGTTTCATGTCTTTTCATATAACTAAATTCCTTCAAACATAAACATTTTTTTAAAAAGCAAATGACTCAATAAATGACATACCTAATATGAATAAAAATGCAAACCATTATAGTTGGGCTCTGTGTTTGCCAGCTGTCCATGGGATTATTATATATAATAAATTACACATTCTGGACTCTGCATCCCCGCAGAACTGCAAATGAAGGCGATCCTTGATTATTCATTAGCTATTGATACATTAGAATTGTTCAGTATTTCAAAGCATTTGAGTACAAAGACTGACCTTGGTTTTAGTGGTTTATTCATATAATTGCTTTAGCAAAAACAGCACATCACTCCCTTTCATGTTTATCGAAATGCTACATTTTTGAGCTGGAAAATAGTTCATTTTCTCAAGATAAATTTAAAAAACAAAAAATTAACATATTTGGTACTTGCCCAAAAAGTTTTTCCTTCCTTCTGTCCTTTCTTTCTTTCTTTTCTCTTTTTCTTTCTGGTTTTTTGTTTTGTTTTGTTTTGTTGTTTCTTTGTTTTGGTTTTTGGTTTTGGTTTTTTGGTTTTTTGGGATTTTTTTTGAGACAGGGTCTTGCTTTGTTGCTCTGCCTGGACTTAACCCCCTGCAATGCTCCTGCCTCTGCAGATCAAAGATGCTTATCATAGTCTCAAATACCTGTATCATATTTTCTTTGGGAAGCAATTCCTATTCAGATTCTTTGATTATCATTATTTTGTTGTTACTATAATTGTTATTACTGGAGAGAACATGCTTGCCACTGTTTGCTTCTTGTGTGAAGGTCCAAGAACAACATTGATGATTTGGTTCTAACCTCCCCCTTGTTGAGGCACGGTCTCTCTTGTTTCTGCGTGGCTGTGTTCTCATGCTCACTGGCCTGTGACTTTCCAAGAGATCCTCCTGTCTCTACCCCTCACCTGGCTTCAGGAGTACTGGGATTACAGGTGCTTGCCACTGCATCCAGCTTGTTTTGTGAGTTTCTGGTATGAATATTAGTGGCCGCAATCACTTTTATATGCTAAGCTACGCTGTCAGCTCCCTTTACCCTTTTTTTTTTTTTTTTTTTTTTTTTTGAGCTAGGGTTTCTCTGTGTAGCTTTGCGCCTTTCCTGGAACTCACTCTGTAGACCAGGCTGGCCTCAGACTCACAGAGATCTGCCTGGCTCTGCCTCCTGAGTGCTGGGATTAAAGGCGTGGGCCACCGCCCGGCTACCCAGTTTTAAATCCAGTAGTCCAGTTCTTTCTTTCCTTTTTCTTTTTGTTGTTATTGAATTATAAGAGCTCCTTTTGTGCACGTTTGTGTGCCTGTACACGCCCTGTACACATGCGGTTTGTGTGCCCCTCTGTCCTGCATCAGATGCATGGTTTGCAAGTGTTTTCTTCCATTCTGTTGTTGCCTCTCGTTTTGTTTCCTTTGCTGTGCCTTTTAGCTCGATGTGATCCTACATTTTCACATTTGTTCCCTGAGCTCCCGGTGTCACACGCAGAAATTCACCAGTATAAATAAATACTAAGAGGCATGGTCTCCATGTCCTAGTCACTGCTCCATCGCTATGAAGAGACAGCATGACCAAGGCAGCTCTTATCAGTGAAACCATTTCACTGGGGCTTCGCTACAGTGTCAGAGGTTTAGTCCATCACCGTCATGGCAGGGAGCATGGCGGCATGCAGGCAGTTACTGGAGCAGTAGCTGGGAGCTACATTCTGATCCATAAGTAGAGAGAACTACTTTGGATTTGGCATGGGCTTTTGAAGCTGAAAATCCGCCCTCGGTGGCACACTGCCTCCAACAAGGCCACACCCCCTTATCTTTTTAATCCTTTCAAATAGTGCCACTCCCTGGTGACTTAGCATTCAAAGATACGGCCTATGAGGACCATTTTTATTCAAACCACTACTCACTACATTGTTTTCTAAGGAATTACACAGTTGTAGGTCTATGTCTAAGACATTGACCCATTCTGAGTTGATTCTTTTTTTTTAATTTATTATGTTATGTGTATGAGTATTTTGCCTGCATGTATGTCTGAGCACCATGTTGTGCCTGATGCCTGAAGATGCCAAAAGAGGGCATTGAATCTCCTGGAACCAGAGGTATAGACAGCTGTGAGCCACCATGTGGGTACTGGGAAGTAAACCTAAGTCCTCTGGAAAAGTTGCCAGTGCTCTTAACTACTGAGCCATCGCTCCGGCCCTTGATTGGTGTTTGTGTAGAGTATAAAATAAAGCTCCAATTGCCTTCCACTTGCATTTTACTTGTGATGCTTTAACTTTTCTTATGATCCTGATTTTTGTATTTTTCTTTTTTCTTTTACTTCATTTTGTTTTTTCCATAGGATCTTGCCAGACTCAGGAATCACTATGTAGCCCAAGCTGGCCTCAAATTTGAGGAAATCCTCCTGCCTCAGCCTTCCTAGTGTTGGGGCTATGCCTGGTTTCTAGTATATTTTTTATTTACATTACATAGAGATTAACTTTCATTTCAAGTCCATTTGATATATATTATGAGTGTTTTATACTAGTTGAAAATTTGCACTTATCAGGTCATATTAAATATTTATACATTTTTCTTCCTTTCTTCTTTCCAAATATTTATTTATTATTGTAGCCTTCCAAGTCTAAGGTTCTAAGTTATTTTTCAGTCTTTCAGTTTTCTTTTTAAATTTTGACCTAAAATCATAGCATCTTTGATAAAACTTTTAATTTTCATCAATTGCCCAGAAAACTTTGGCAAGCTATATGTAATTTTTTCAACTATTTGTTTATTTTTGTATTTTTTAAAAATGAGACATAATTGCACATGTCTCTAATCCCAACTTTGGGGAGATAGAAACAGTAGAATCAGTAGTTCAGGCTCATCCAAGGCTACATACAGAACTTGAGGCCAGCCTGGGTGTGGTGATTTGAAAGAAAATGGCCCCCAAAGGGAGTGGCACTTCTGGGAGGTATAGCCTTGTTGGAGTAGGTGTGGCTTTCTTGGAGGAAATGTGTCACCCTGGAGTTGGGCTTTAAGGTCTCATATATGCCTAAGCCACTGCTAGTGTCTCAGACCACTTCCTGTTGCCTGCAAGATGTATAACTCTCAGCTACCTTTCCAGCACCATGTCTGTCTGCACGCCACCATGTCCCACCATGATGATAATGGACTGAACCTCTGTAGTGTAAGCTGCTACCTTGTTAAATGTTTTTCCTGTGTAAGAATTGCCCTGGTCATGGTGTCTCTTCACAGCAATAGAAACCCTAACTAGGACACCGGGTTACAAGAGACCTTGTTTCTAAAAGTAGAACAAACCACCAGCATTTCCATCTGTACCCCAGTGTGGCCTAAAATCTGTTACATAGCCCAGCCTTTCCTGAAACACAGGATACTCCACCTGCTTCAGTTTGCAGAGTGCTAGGATTACAGGTGTGAGTCACCATGGCCAGCTCTTCTATGTTGTTGATGTGACAGGGTCTAATTTTGCAGCCCTAGTGGGACTTGAATTTATGATAGCCCTGTCCCAGCCTTCTGTGTGCTGGGATTATATTACCCACCATGTTGGCGTACTATATTTGTAAGTATACAATTCAGCTATTTGCACAAAAAAATCCATGCAACATAATAATGACAAAGATATCATTTATGGTTTCCCTGTGTGCTGGGTATCTATTTCATTCTATGTGATGAGGCTGAGAAATGACAGAACTGGGCAGCTTTCTGCCTATTTCAAAGCCTGTCAAGTTTTTTCCTAAGTGTGTATGTGTCTGAATTTAAAACTCATGTTAGGTACCAGCAAGATGGTTCAGCAGGTGAAGGTGTCTGCCACCAAGCCTGATAAGCTGAGTTCAGTTTGAGTTCAATTTCCATGACCTACATGCTGGAATGAGAGAACTGACTCCTGCAAGTCATCCTTTGACATCCACATGTGTGTGTCTATACACATACACACACAATAAGATATTCTTAATATAATTTTTAAACCTTGTATTACTATGTTCACATAGGTGAGAAATCAAATAGAAAATGCAAAATTTTTTCAATATAGGTAAAAAACAGAAAAATATGTTGGTTTTAACTCTTTGTAAAAATTTACTTATTTTATTTTTTTATTTTATGTGCAGTGGTATTTTTGCTTATTTATGTGTCTGTGGGAAGGTGTCAGAACTCCTGGAGTTGCAATTACAGACAGTGCTGAGCTGCCATGTGGGTGCTGGGAATTGAACCCGGGTCCTCTGGAAGAGCAGCCAGTGCTCTTAATTGCTGTGCCGCCTCTCTAGCCCCTGGTTTTAACTCTAAGTCTTTTAAAATAAGATGCCAAAAGCAAAACACAGATGATGGTTTATTGATTAATGTCACTACACTAAAATCGTAGGGTTGGTGATATAGCTTAGAGAAGCAGCCCCCATAGGCTCATATGTTTGAATGCTTAGTCCCCAGTTGGTGGAAGGATTAAGAGGTGCAGTCTTGTTGGAGACCTTTCAAAAGCCCAAACCATTCCAAGTTAGCTTTCTCTGCCTGGTGCTTACAGATAAAGACGCAAGCTCTCAGCTACTGCTCCAGCACCATGTCTGCCTGCCTGCTGTCATGCTCCACCACAATGTCCATGGACTCTAATCCTCTGGAACTATGAGCTCCAAATTAAATGTTTTATTTTATAAGTTGCCTTGGTCATGATGTTTTACCATGACAATTGAAAAGTAATTAAGATATATAATATATGTAAATTTCCGTTATATCAATAAGAAAAAGACTAACAATTTAATAGAAAAGTAAACTAACTGTAAGAATGTGTGGAGCACAGGAGAGGAAATTAAATAGTCAATAAACATACAAAAGGATGATAACTCTTGTTGGTAATTGGGTAAATAAATATTGAAGTAAGAATGACATACCACTTTTTCCCCACCTTCTCATGTTTATCAGGGTAGCCTCAAGCTTACTACATAGCCAAAAATGACAAGTATGGGAGGGGACCCTTTATCACAGTTGTGTTACAGGAAGCCCACTAGAGACAGCCACTCAGACACAGCGTATAGCCAATTGAAAGTCTTTTATTCCAACTGGCTAGGGCTACACTTGGGTATTCAGGCCTATGTGTAGCTCCAATTGTCCAGAGCATGGGACTTTTGAAGGCAGAAACCACGTCCTGGGATCTTACTCAGCAGCTACAGGGGGTATTTGGAGTAAGCAAGCAATCTGACAGAAGCTAAGATAAGCAGTTAGTCGGAGAGGAGACTTGCACAAGTAGCAGTTTAGTAGAAGTTAAGATAGATAGCTAGGGCATCTTGACCTTGGGTTTCTAGAATGGAGTTGGATAATTTTCCATGGGATTCTCCATCAAAGAGATCAAATTCTAGTTAAACCTGAAATGGCCTCAACTAGAATACAAGATGGAGGACCTCTGCCCTGTCTTGGCCTATCACAGCTGGTAGGAGCGTAAACTAGGGCAGCCACTAGTGAAATCAAGCAAGAACTTCTCAAAAACCTAAAGTTAGAAGTAGTATATGTCTTAGTTACACCACTTCTGGGTACACACAAAGGGACCCATATCCTACTACAGAAATACTTGCATATGCAGGTTTACCACTGTTCTTTTCACAACAGCAAAGAATCAGCTTGGGTGTCCACCAACTGAGGGAGGGATAATGGAAACATATGCACAGTGGGATTTTTTCAGTCACAAAGAAAAACAAAACTATGCAATTTGCAGAACAATGGGTGGAATTGGAAAACATTAATGGTGGTAACTGGGCTCAGAGAGATAGATACCATATGTTCACTCCCATATGCAGACCCTAGCCTCTAACTGTTAAATCTGTGCCTCTATGTAGGAGCAAATGTGGATACAGCCCAGGAAACTAAAGGGGGCCTACAAGACAGAAAAAAAAGAAAAAAGATGTTTTGGGAGAGGTGGGTGCAAAGGACAACAGAAGAAAGTGGAATGGGGGACAGCGGGAAGAAGGAAACAGCGAGGAAAGGGGTGCAAACAGATGAGGAAGATCAACCAGAAATGAAATGCAGTTGAAAATACAAGCTAGCTGGGCATGGTAACACACAACTGGAACCCTAGCACTTGGAGATGGAGGCAGGAAGGTCAGGAGTTGAATCTCAGCTTGGGGCTACATGAAATTTTGTCAAAAAATCGGGGGGTGGGGTGGGGAGGAAACATGCTCTTCTGTGAGCTGATTTTTTAAAAAATGTTAACGAACTTTTAAATGATATACCGCTTTCAACAAGCATACTTATAAGGATGAAAATGTTTTGTTGTACCCATAATGGTGGGATTATCTTTTTTTTTTCAAATGAGTATTCTACACAGCTGGGGAGACTGCAGTCAGCAAAACTGCTTTGAGTGTGATTTGGCAATATCTAAGAATTTTAGAAATTCATCTACCTCATGACCTAGCAGTTCTGTTTGCATGTGCCTATGCTGAAGACCCACTAATGCATGTATGCAGGAAAACTCAGGCAGCGGTGTACATAGCATCATTTTATAATGAAACCTGAAGAATGCCCTGAGGAGGAGTACCTGCACACACTGCAGCCTATTATGCAATATGCTGCAGCATTTGAAGCAGAACCAGATGTGTATTATACGGGCAAACTGAGTGTCACTAAACTGGGATATGAAATTCTCCAAAATATAACACTTTGGAGGGCATCGCCATGATGCCACAATGGAAAATTTCACACCTGACTGCCTGTGACAGGCTTTGGTGAAAGCATGGGCACACCAATCTACTGCCTAAAAAATATCCTTAGGCCAGCTGTAGTGGCACATTCCTTCAATCCTGGCATTCAAGAGGCAGAGGCAGGAGGATCTCTGTGAGTTTGAGACCAGCTTGTATGGTGATATTTTAATTATACTGAAATGTGATTTTATTTGTATGTTAATAAATAAAGTTTGCCTGGAGATCAGAGGTCATTAGCAGAGAGCCAGGAATAGAAGTCAGATGGTGGTAGCCCATGCTCTTAATCTGATCACATGGCAGGCAGAGTCTCTGTGTGGTCAAGGACACAGCCAAGCGTGGTGACCTTTGAGTCTTTAATCCCAGTACCAACCATAGAGACCAGGAGGTCTGTATAGACAGGCAGTGATGAGGAAGTCATGTGGCTGGGCTTAGAGCCAATGAGAAGGTAGAACAGGAAAGCAATAAAACTCAAGACACACAGGAAGAAGGTCTCTCTCTGAGGGGAGGGACGACAGAGAGTGGTAAGCTAAAGGTAGTCGTGGCTCTTGCTCTGATCTCTTAGGCTTTAACTCTGTATTTGGCTCTGTGTTTCTTATTTAATAAGACCGTTTAGAAATTCTTCTACAAGCTTGCTCTACACAGTGAGTTCCAGGACAGCCACAGCTACTACACGGTGAGACCCTGTCTCAAAAAAACAAAATGAACACCTTCAGGACATGTGTGTAAGGTACGTGGTATGAAATTTTGTGCTTGGACATGGGCCTGTTCTCTCATATATCTTATTATTTAAACAGAAATATTTAAAAATCTGAGATCTGAAACATTTCTGGTTTTAAGCAGTTTGGATATAGAATAATCCATCTTTTCTGGGTGGGCAGCTCTCAGATTTACTCAACTTAGCCCTAGTTTGTATCTGTTGTTCACACTCAGAAGTATACTATAAGGGGAGGGGGCTGAAAAGATGGCTTAGCAGTTAAGAGGACTAGCTGTTCTTTTAAAGGTTTGGTTTCCAGCACCCACATGATGCCTCACAACCATCTGTAACTCCAGTTCCAGGGTATCTGTTGCCCTCTTCTGATCTCCCTAGGCATCAGGAATGCACATGGTACACGTATATACATGCAGACAAAAATACTCATACACATAAAAAAATGAATCTTTTTTTTAAGTTTAGATAGGCAGTGGTGGTGCACACCTTTATCGCCAGCACTCAGGATGCAGAGGCAGGCAGATCTCTGTGAGTTCAAGGCCAGCCTGGTCTACAGAGTGAGTTCCAGGACAGTCAGGGCTACACAGTGAAACCCTGTCTTGAAAAACAGAACAAAAAAGAAAAAAACAAAAAAATTTAGAATTATGGAGCTGAAGAGATGACTCAGCAGTTAAGAGCACTTGCTGTAATAGGCAAATTTAAAAAACTCTTCCCATCCTCAACCAATGCTCTTTATAAATCTAACTAAAAGCACCAGTGATACTCATATAACAAATGGAATGTTCTATTGTCTTGAAAATGTCATCATGAGATTAATGTGTCCATTGTTTTAAAATTCGGCATCACTCAAAGTCTTGGAGCATGGACAAAATATAGACACATCCTTTGCTAGAGCAGAGTGCAAATGTACTGTCATTCACTTCCCAGGACAGTCCCATTGCCATCTGAAACTTCACATTCTTACGAGCATTCTTGTCTGACTTCCCACCAGAATCATGTAATCCTTTTGCAACATTCTAGGGATTTGTAAAATTCTTCCTACTACAATAGCTCAGTGGCACATCCCTTCAATCCCACACTAAGGAGGCAGAGTCAGGTGGATCTGTAGGAGTTAAAGGCTAGTCTGGTCTACATAGTGAATTCAGACCAACCAGGACTATGTAGTAAGACTGTCTCAAAAAAGGGGGTAGGGATGGGGGTGGGAGAGGATGTCACTTGGTTACAGTGTGAACTATTGAAATTAAAGCATTCAATTGGGCCCAGAGTAGAGCTCTATGTTCCATTCCTGAAAAAGCAAGAAAAACCAACAGCATTCCATTGTGATTAAAATATGTACAAAACTGGGGAAAATGGTATAATGACCTGTAGTGGTTGAAATGAGTATGTGCCATGTAGATTCAGGCATTTACCTAATCCCCAGTTTGTAGTTGGAATTTTCTTTGGGCTACCAACCAGCTCCCAAATAAAGACACAGAGACTTATTATTAATTATGAATGCTGGTCTAGTAGTGGGAAACACTAGTTCTTTTAATTTAATTTAACCTGTTTCTCTTCATCTACATTTTGCCTTGGGACTTTTTACCTTTCTTTCATTCTGTATGTCCTATTTCCTGCTTCCTCCATGTCTGGCTGGCTAACCTTTGGCATCTCCCTGGCATCTCTATTTCTTTCTTGAGCCAAATTCCTCCTCCTCTTTACTCTCCCTGCCTGGAAGTCTTGCCTATACCTCCTCCCTTGCTATTGGCCATTCAGCTTTTTATTACACCAGTCAAGAACCTTAGGCAGACAATGTAAAACAGCAACACATTTATACATAGTTAAACAAACATTCTGCAACATAAACAAATGCAACACATCTTTATATAGATAAACAATTGCAACATATGGGCTAGAGAGATGGCTCAGAGGTTAAGAGCACTGGCTGCTCTTCCAGAGGTCCTGAGTTCAATTCCCAGCAACCACATGGTAGCTCACAACCACCTGTATTGAGAGCTGGTGCCCTCTTCTGGCATGCAGTCATTCATACATGCTGTATACATAATAAATAAATAAATCTTAAAAAAAAAAACAATTGCAACACATCTTTGCCTAGTTAAACAAATATTCCACAACATTTCCCCCTTTTTGTCTAAATAAAAAGAAAAGTTTTAGCTTTAACATAGTAAGACTATACACAATAAGAAAAATTATCATGTAAGAATTATATTTACAATATCCAGTCCATTTGCATTTGGTATATTCAGAGAAAATATATGGTGATATTTTATTTGTACTGAAATGTGATTTTATTTGTATGTTAATAAATAAAGTTGCCTGGGGATCAGAGCTAATAGCAAGCCACAGCAGAAGCTGGGCGGTGGTGGCACATGCCTTTAATCCCAGCACTTGAGAAGCAGAGCTAGGCAGATCTCTGTGTGTTCAAGGATACAGACAGCATGGAGACACACATCTTTAATCTCAATACCAACCTTAGAAGACCTGGAGGTCTGTATAGACAGGCAGTGATGAGGAGGTAATGTGGTTGGGTTTACAACCAATGAGAAGGCAGAACAGAAAGTCTATAAAAGGCAGATACACAGGAAGTAGTGCTCTTGCTGAAAGGAAGGACAGCATCGGCAGCTAACTGTAAGCTCAGCTCTCAGCTACTACTCTGACCTCTTGGGCTTTTAACTCTGCAATTGGCTCTGTGTTTCTTATTTAATAAGACTGTTCATCTACAAAAATACTCCATCAATCTTATCCTGCTAAGTCCAAAGTTGTGTACCTAATTTACTTTCTTTTTAAGTTTTTTTTAAAATTTATTTATTTATTTATTTATTTATTTATTTATTTATTTGATGTGCATTGGTGTTTGGCCTGCATTCATTGTCTGTGTGAGGATGTCAGATCCCCTGGAACTGGAGTTACAGACAGTTGTGAGCTGCCATGTGAGTGCTGGAACCCAGGTCCTCTGAAAGGATAACAAGAGCTCTTAACCACTGAGCTCCAGCCCCATAATTTACTTTCTATACTAACTTGTATTACCAACCCAAAATTATATTTTTAGACCTCAAAACATTTTCTTAAACAATTTAAGCTTTTATGTTTCTTAACCTTATAAACTTTGCATTTCTTATGTAAGTTTCTTTCTGAACTTGGTAACAAGGAAAATTATAACTATAACTATAACTATTATATCTTTAATTCTGTCAGAGACTCAAGAAGGATACAATATTACCTGAGTACACAGGAAGTTTAGATGTTCAAACAACTTCCAAAACTATAGAAATGACAAAGACATCTGGAAGCCTGGACAATCACCCAAGGTTCTTCTGCAATGTTGGGGCATCGATTGTCATCCTACAAGCCTAGAATATTTGACATACCTTTCTGTGAAGCAGGAATTTTGAAGGACTTACTCACCTTGTATTGGCAAAATTTGGAAGTCTTTTTTCTTTGTGTTCTGCTTGTCCAGTTTGTATAATATACTGTCAGCAGTCGAGGCAAGGGCAGTTTCTTGCCCAAATGGCTAGCGTTGCCATAATGAAAGCAAACTCCAAATGGAAGCTCTTCAATGTCCATCATCCTTTTATAAAGTAGATTGGTGCAACCAGGAGCAGACATGACTCACTGTCATGAAAAACCTTAAGCTATTAAACATCTTAAATGCCTTATTCTATAGTTCTCTGAAGCATTTGAAGACCACCTATCTATCTAAAAATATATGTTTAACCTTGAAAACATAAATGACTACAATTTTGATTGTTATAGATGACTAACTACTGACCTAAATTTTTTAATTATCATAATAATAGCTTTCAACGATTATAACTTCATATTACATATTTAAATGAGCTGCATAGGTACACTACCTTAAACAAGAGTAGAAACATATATGGTATAACAAAAATAACCTTAAATATGTATCTATACATAAAAATTCATACCAATCTAAAATATTTGTTATGAATAGTTGTATTTTTATCCTATGTTCCTATATCCCCACTAAATGATGACAAACTGCTACAGGCCACAGGAATATATCATAAGAACTCAGCTGGTTATGGCAAAGTCACTACCTGGAGGAATCAGGGAATTCCTCCACAGGAAGCCAAACTCCAAGGAGCTTTTGGTGTTATTTGGCTTGTTATATATCAGCTGTATTCTGTTATGAAAATCATGTGTACCTTCATAGTTTTCCCAATTGACTTTTCCCTAAGAAGGGCTAACAGTGTGGACTAATCACTCTCTGGACATACACATTCCAGGTATTTGGAGAACAGCCTCAGGAAAAGCTTCCTCTGGAATCAGATATCTCCCTTAGCCACTTTCAAGGATTAACAGTGATAACAGTCCATATGCTAGTCACCTGATTTAAGATAAATTCCACAAGGAGACACCACCTAGGTCAGGTGGATGTTAAATAATAGCTTTACACAGTTTAGCTTGGACTCTCCTTTCTTACAGCCTTACTAACCGGTCATTAGCACTCAGTTGACCTTCTCTTTTACCACTCCCATTTTGGATTGTAAAAGAAAGCCTGATGGTCACTGCCTGAGGAAAATTCATACCTGCCTTTATGACCCTGTAGAATTCAAGCCTGGTGACCTTGCTTGACCAGGGGCTTGCTATTGCTTGGGTTTATAACTGGATCCCTGGGAGACTTAGGTGGAACATGGAGGACGGAGAAGAGAAAAGAGAATGGAAGAACTAGATGGGTAAGAACTTGAGAGGAACAAATTGAGATGGGGAAGAACTAGGTTGAAGGGCTAGAAGAGAGTACTAGAGAAGCGAGATGGAAGATGAGGAAGAGCCAGATGAGGAAGAACAAGATGAGAGAGAAGGAGATGGGAGAGGAGCTGATATGGGAAAGAACTAGATGGATGAGAACCTAGAAGTGGCAGAACTAGATGAAGGAATTAAGATAGAACCTAGAAGGGACCACAGATAAGTGTAGAGAGAAATCAGGCAAGAAAGGAGCTAAATATGAGAGCAGAATATAAGCTTGTAACTGACACAGAATAGTAAAGTTATGGACTAAGGAGTTTTGTATACATAGATTCATTTCTTTTCATCAAAGATTAATTATCAGCTGGTTGTAGATTCTTCCTGAACCCTGGGAGGGGATTATTGAGGGACTGGACCCCGATAACAAACATCCATAACTCACTGAATGACCAAAAACCACCCATCCCACCTCTTGGGAATGTAGTGTTGTGTTCTCTAGATTGCTTCCTGTTGTCTGTGGGTGACAGCATCCCTAGGAGACACTGAGAAAATTGAGATAATGTTCAAGTCCTAAGAAAACTGGCTAGAACATTTGTTGTCCAATCTCTGTGTAATGGGAAAGTACAAGGCTTATCTGAAGTCTTGGCTAGAATAGCCTGTGAGGCTGGACCATCTCAGCCAGCAGCCTTGAAGTTGTTCTGAATGCAGAACTCTGAGGAAACTGCAACAGAGGCACTCTGAGAGGCTGGATCACCTGGGCCACCCATTTTCATTGGTGTCTGGTCCTCTTGCTCTGAAAACACATAAACTTTCAAAGGTAACACACATAACTGCATTAACACAAGTATAGACTGTGTGTTGTACACAAGCCAGCAAAACAGGATTTTTTGTTTTATGTTTGAACAGGTAAAAGTCATCTGTCAACTTTATAAGTTTGTTTGGACTACATAACCAACCTGTATCCTTGCCATAAGAAAATCATGAGGACTCTGTAACCAAGATTTATCATGTCTCATCTAGTCTCAGAGCTGTCCCCATGTCAAGGGATCAGTATATATGTTACCTGTCTTGTAGTTTTTGTAGGTTTATTTCTTATGTCTGTAGCCAAGATTTTCAGGGGGTCTCCCCCAGTCAAATCTGGTCTATTAATTTTGTAGGAATCCATAGCCTTTCATTTCCTGTGGAAACAAAAGCATACCCACTTCCCCAATGCAATATATTTTCTGAATTCCGTTTTAAAGTTAAGATATTCCTAAAGTATCTTGGCTAGTTTAATTCAGCAGTTCTTTTTAAAATCCCATGTCTCTTAGCAGCTGTTGTTCACACATCAGTTTCAAAAATTCAAAGTCAGCAAAGCACCATACAGGATCCAGATACCCTGTGTATTTCCCATCTTTTTGTTGTTGTTGTTGTTGTTTTGTTTTGTTTTGTTTTGTTTTTTGAGACAGGGATCTCTGTGTAGCTTTGGTGCCTGTCCTGGATCTCGCTCTGTAGACCAGGCTGGCCTCGAACTCACAGAGATCCACCTGGCTCTGCCTCCTGAGTGCTGGGATTATAGGTGTGGCCCACCACAACCTGGCCATATTTCCCATCTTAACATGGCTTATTCTTTTTTATATTACTTTACTCTTTCTTTAAAGATTTACTTAATTATTTTTAAACTATTTTTTCCTATGACTGTCTATATGCATTTTTTTCTTAAGGACACACACATACTGTAACCTGTTTAGATTTTTTTTTTTGGAGGGGGGAGGTCTGGAATTGTTTTATTGTGCACCTGTAGTGTTCTCTGACCTTGTGGACCAAACTTTAAACTGATAAACAGCAGCTAGGCCCTCTGCCATGTACCCTTGGTGGTTGGCTTTGCCCCCCCTCCATAAGAGCAGAGCCTTAAGCCTGAGGGTTGCATTTAATTGAGGGCTGCATTTAACTGTCCCATCTCTAGGAAGTTGGTGTCTGCACTGTGGCAGTCATTTTTACTTAGCTTGCTGTTTTTACTTATAGTATGGCTGCTCACGTGCTCTACTGTACAGCAATGCCTCTTAAAGGAGTTGTATCCTTATCTGTGCCCCACATTGGGTGCCATTCATAATGTCTTTCTCTGTCCTGTGAGCCAGATCCCAAATAATGACATTATACTAATTATGAAAGCACAGCCTTTACCTTAGGTTTGTCTCAACTGGCTCTTATAACTTAAATTAACCCATTTACACTAATCTATGTTCTGCTACATGGTATTATCTCTCTTCCATCTTGCACCCTCTGTTTCTTTCAAATCTGGTTGGTGACTCCACCTTTCTTCCTCCCTGAGTCTTCTCTGTCCCTGGAAGTCCCATTTAACCTCCTCTTGCCTAGCTATTGGCCATTCAACTCTTTATAAAACCAATTAAAAAAGGCACTTCAGCAAAGAAATATCATCACAGCATAAACAAATATTCTACAACACCAGGTCCTGGCTGCTGTTTGGGGAGGGCATGTGGTCTTGCTGAAAGAAGTACTGGGTGCACAATTTGAGAGTTCATAGCCTGATGGACATTGTGGCACAGGCCTTTAGTCCCAGTACTTGGGAGGCAGAAACAGGCAGATCTCTGAGTTGGAGGCCAGTGTAGTCTACAAAGCAAGTTCCAGGACAGTCAAGACTGCACAGAGAAACCTTGCTTTTGAAAAAACAAAATGAGAGAGAGAGAGAGAGAGAGAGGGAGGGAGGGAGGATATGTTCACAGGCTCACCCCACCTTGGTTTGCTCTTTCTATTTCCTGCTTGAGGCTGAGGACGGCCTGCTGCTGTGCTGTCCCTGCCGTGTGAACTCTAACCTTCTGTACATGTAAGCCTACATCAACATTTTCATCTCTATGCTGCCTTGGTCATGGTATTTTATCATGGCAATACAAGACTAGCTAGTATATAACCCTATTCCTATTACCTTGTTTCAGAGGATACCAACACACCACAAATCTTTTATATATACACTTCTTTTTACTCCCCAACTAGGTTATTTTAGAGCAGATTCAATTTTACCTATAGATATGTGTGATATCACAACATAGCACTCTAAAATGTGACATACTAGAATAAAGATTATTTTGAATGGAAGACAATTAAGGAAAAGCAGTCACAGAAGGAGCTCTGCCATCCCACATGCCATAAACAGGTGACAGTCCCTTTGTGAATGGCAGCCCCAGCACAGACCTCCCATACAGCAACACTGCCACTCAAGACAAAATATTGCCAAGAAAGAAGCTATACAAGTAACCCTTACTAACTGTCCTTATCTTCTATTATTTTTTTATTTTATGTTGTTTTATTTTTGAGAAAGGATTTCACTGTGGAAGTCACTATTGCAGACCAAGCTGACCTCAAACACAGAGATCCAGCTGCCTCTGCCTCCCAAGTACTTATTTTCTATTATTGTCCAAACATTTGTCTTCCTAGAATCTACCTCCCCTGGAAGCTCAGATCCCCTTTCCTTTGTTTTCTTCTCTTTAAATTGATTCTCCTTTGCCTGAATAGAGTACAACACTCAAAGCCTGGTTATTCAGGGCATGTTTTGTCTTTTCTCTATGAAGCATTCTTCATTTTCACAAAGTAAAACTTTCAGCTTCAAACAGATTTGAGCCAAGTGTAGTAGCTTGTGCCTATGATCCCCAGAGTTAGAAGGCAGAGGCAGGAGGATCACTACAATTTCTAAGACAGCGTGGCATACATATTGAGTTCCAGGCCAACCAGGGCTATATATCATTGTGTATCCCTGGCTGTTCTGGAACTGAAGTGAACAAAAATTCCTGAAAAGAAACTGTGTCCTGAAAAGAAAAAAATCTCCTGGAAGGAGTTTCTGTGTCTGCAGAGGTGGAAGAACCGCTTGGAATTTCAGTACTGAGGAGAAATTGAAATTGTGTAGGTTCAGAGGCTAATTGCTTTATCTTTGGCTACTTTTAGCCTTCTTGAACAGCCATGCCCCACTCTGTACCTGCATTAACATCTCGTGATAATAAATAAAAACCTCTTAGAAGCTATTAACTTAGCAGAACACTAACTTCCACCAATCTAAGAGCTAAGAATGTCACCAGATGGCATCTTGGGCTTTCTCCCATCTCAATGTCCCCACCTCCCTGGTGTACTCACCTGTGGCAACTTAAGTTCCAACCAAGAACACACATGGACATTCTTAAAGCCAAAAAGGAAGTCTTTATTGCTGGCTAGGCAGCTCACAGAGAACTTGCCCAAATCATGCAGCTCTGATCCTCACCGTTTTTTTGACTTAGATGTACAAAAACCACACACTGGTTTACACACTTCAGTTAGCAAGAACAGTTAATAAGAAGTAGCCAAAACAGCAGTGTTAGTACATGTAGGGGTTTCTCATTAGGGACTTTTGTTGTTGTTGTTTTTGAGGGTTTTCTATGGTTTCTCTGGTTGTCCTATAATTTGCTCTGTAGACCAGCCTGGCCTCCCACTCAGAGATCCTACCTGCTTTTGCCTCCTGAGTGCTGGGACTAAATTTGCACACCACCACCTCTTGGCCCCAGTCACATCCTTTATCCACTCACTTAGCCTATGTCCAGTTTTGGCAGATAGGCTAGATCTTTGTTCCTTTCTATCATGGAGTCAATGGTGCTAAGGTCTGGGGCCTACTAAAGTCTGGGGGTGGGGGTGAGGGGAGGCTGTCACAACCAATGTATTTTAAAGTTGCCTTGATTAATGACTTTTTTATTCTGAGAAACTATAAAAACTTCATGAAACTGCTTCCAAGCTAGAACATGGAATTTGAGGTAACCTAAACCTGTATTCCTAGGCCACAGTCACTCATAATGGCTCCAGAATAAACTCTTATTCTCCTTAAGATGAAAGCAGTAATTTTTTATGACAATACTCACTATGTAGACCAGGCTGGTCATGAACTCATATTAACCTGACTACCTGAGTGCTAAATTAAAGGAGTACACCACCTTGTCAGGCTGCTTAACAAGTTCAAGGTCAACCTGGACTACAAGACACCCTATCATATAAAAGAAAAGAAAGAAAGGAGAGAGGAAGAGGGAGGGAGGAAGGGAGAGAAAGAATCAGAGGGAGGGAGGGAAGAAGAAAAATGAGACAGAGAAGCAAGCCGACTCAATCTCAAACGGCTGAGACTGCCTTATTAGAACAGCCAGGGACCTCAACCTTTTTGCGAGAAGAAAGCTGAGTGCATTTAGAGGCGCTGGGCCTGTGTACACAGACAGCTACCAGGAAGTCACAGCTACCAGGAAGTCACAGCTGCTTTTTTTGTGGTTTGACTGGGAGCAGGGTGGATTGTTTTCGAAACCAAGGCATATGGTTTCTGCACGTGGAGCTCAGCAGTCAGGCTGGGGCCAAGAAACTCTTATGGCTACAAGGTATACAGAGACCAGTGTAGCCTGACTCAATTCCTCATGACCTGAGGCCATTATCCAACAGAAGGGAGAAGAAAAGAAGGAGGGGGAGGAGGAGGAGGAGGAGGAGGAGGAGGAGGAGGAGGAGGAGGAGG
>CABHPP010131057.1:39819-60764 GCA_902168425.1 Peromyscus attwateri
GGGGGAGAGGAAACAAAACAAAATGCAGATTGGCAAAGGACACTTTGTAAAAGACAAGTTAACCCATTACATGGCTTTACTTAAAAAATATTCTACTGGGGCTGGAGAGATGGCTCAGAGGTTAAGAGCACTGGCTGCTTTTCCCAAGGACCCAGGTTCAATTCCCAGCACCCACATTGCAGCTCACAACTGTCTGTAACTCCAGTTCCAGGGGATGCTCATACAAACATAAATGCAGGCAAAACACCAATATACATAAAATACAAATAAATAAATTTTTAAAAAAAATATTCTACTAACTGTTCACCTGCTTGTCTCAGCAGCCAATTTCCAGATGCATTATTTCATTTAGGGTTGTGTCAATATTGTGATCTTTTTGTTTTGTTTTGTTTTGTTTTTTCTTTTTTCTTTTTTCTTTTTCGAGACAGGGTTTCTCTCTGTAGTTTTGGTGCCTGTCCTGGATCTCACTATATAGACCAGGCTGGCCTCGAACTCACAGAGATCCACCTGGCTCTGTCTCCTGAGTGCTGGGATTAAGGAGTGCTGGGATTAAAGGTGTGTGCCACCATATTGTGTTTTTTAACAAATCCTTTGTATTTATACTTGAGACTATTTTTTAATAAGAAAGAGTTATCCCAAATGGTTCTCCCAACCTCAGATCTTTCAACAGAGACAGGATGTGCTTCATTCTTTCCCTTTTGTTAGGGAAATGGGGTTGCCCCTAGCATCTCCTGATGTGGTTTGGTACTGAATCTGCTGCTGTGAGCTCCCAACATTTCTTCTCAGTGCCCTCCTTTGATACCGCATGATTTTTAAGTTCGGTCTCCTTATGAACCTCAGTCTGAACTTCTCTAATAATCTCTTGTTGGGAAAGGAAATAGTTTACGCTTTGGAGGCAGTTAGGGGAGGAACTTTTGTCAGAGAGGAATTTATCTCCAGAAGAAGGGTTTACAACTTGTCAGGTGATCTTCAGGACAGACAGCAGCTGAGAGAGTGGCAAGCAGACCGGGACCACACCTTGATACATGGTTGGGTTACACATATCTCTTAGTTTTTACTTAAATCCTAAACTCATAGCAGAATCTCAACAACACACTGGGTCTTGAGTCTCTTTGTCCTCCTCCTCCTCCTCCTCTTCTTCCTCCTCCTTTTATTTTATTTTATTTTATTTTATTTATTTATTTATTTATTTTATTTTATTTTATTTTATTTTGGATTTTCAAGAAGGATTTCTCTATGCAGTCCTGACCGTCCTGGAACTCACTCTGTAGACCAGGCTGGCCTCAAACTCAGAGATCTGCCCCTGTGACAGCAATATGAAAGCCTAGACTTGACTTTACAGACTCCATCTTAAGGAAGGGCCACCATCTTAGACCACCTAGTGACTGGAGGCTGTACTGAGTTCCAGGAAGAATCTCGGGAATGTGCCATGACAACTTGAACAATTAGAGGGCAGTAAAGTTTAACAAGACCCAGATGCATGCCAGGCGGTAGTGGCACATGCCTTTAATCCCAGCACTCGGGAGGCAGAGCCAGGAGCATCTCTGTGAGTTCAAGGCCAGCCTGGGCTACAGATCGAGATCCAGGAAAGGCGCAAAGCTACACAGAGAAACCCTGTCTCCAAAAACAAAAAAAACAAAAAAAAAAATTTTAGAGTTTAGTTTATTATCATCATTGCAGGACATGGTGTCGTGGAGGTAGATACGGTGTTGGAGAGGTTAGCTGAGAGTTCTACATATTGATTCGCAAGCTGCAGAAGGAGACTGTGTCCCACACTGGGTATAGCTTAAGCATGTGAGACCTCAAAGTCCACCCCCACAGCCTCTAAAAGGCCACACCTACTCCAACAGGGCCACAATTGCTAATAGTGCCACTCTCTATGGATCAAGCATTTAAACACAAGTCTATGGGGGACCATACCTATTTAAACCACCACACACATGTATCACACTGTGGTGATATTTTGTTTGTGCTTAAACAAATAAATCTTGCCTGGAGATCAGAGTGTGGAGCTAGCCACTAGATAACCATAGAGGCCAGGCAGTGGTGGCACACACCTTTAATCCCAGCGCTTGGGAGGAGGAAGCGGGAAGGTCAGGAGTTCATAGCCACCCTGGGCTACACAAGATTGATCTAGTCTAAAAGAAACAGAGCCAGGCAGTGGTGGCACACATCTTTAATCCCAGCACTTGGGATCTCACGCCTTTAATCTGAGCACTTAGGGAGGTAGAGACAGGAGGTGATATGGCTGGGAGGAGAGATAAATATAACACTGGAGGAGACAGGAGCTGAGAGCCCTTTGGGTCTGAGGTAGAAGTAAGAACTCTAGTGGCTAGCTGCTCTGCTTCTCTGATCTTTCAGCTTTCACCCTTGATATCTGACTCTGGGTTTTTAATTAAGACCAATTAGGATTCATACTACACCACACTTTTTATCCGTTCTTCTGTTGATTGGCATCTAGGCCATTCTGTTTCCTGTTTATTGTGAATAGTGCAGTGATAAATGCAGACATGCAAGTTTCTCTGTGGTATCTTGACTAATTCTTTCAGGTATATACACAAGAGTAGTATAACTAGGCCATATGGTGGTTCTGTCTCAGTCCTCTAAGGAACCTCTACACTAATCTCCGTAGCAGCTGCACAAGTTTCATTTGCACCAGAACTGAGAAAGGATTCCTCTTACCCCATGTAGCAATAACGCCCGCGCTACCACCACCCATTCACCATGTCCGAGCGAGGGGCTGTGGATCGAAAAACAGAGACAAAGACAGCGGGTCACTCGCCTCAGCAGAAAGCCGAATGCCGTTTATTGAAAGAGGGAGGAAACCTTAAATAGTCTTACAGCACAATGGAGGATCCCCAGAGGGCAGAAGTTTGCTACTGAATGCACCACATTCTTGCATCTAAGCTGTTAACGCCCAATATGCAGGATACACAAACAAGGAACTTCCCTTAAGCGTTCAGGAGGGTGGATACCGGCAGGGAATTAACATAGGGAGGACATGTGGTCAAGGTCGGCAAGCAGGCAAACAGTTTACTCAAATATGGGGAGCCGGGGCCCTACAACCCCACATCTTCATCAGCATCTGTTGTGTTTATTTTTTTTTCTTTCCTCCCCTTCTTCTCTCCCTCCTCCTCCTGCTTCTCCTCCTTCCTTTTTGGAGACCGGGACTTAATTGGCATGGAACTGACTACTGAACTCACAGAAATCCACCTCCCTCTGCCTTTTCTCCAAGCATTTATTGGACTATTGGACATTTGTACTTGTTCTTTTGTGAATTGTCTATTCATCTCATTAGCTTGTTTACTGATTAGATGACTTGGGGTTTTGATGTTTGATTTTTTTTTTTTATTCTTTATATATTCTAGGTATTATTAGGATTTAGCAGCGGAAGAGTGCCTTGGGAGATTGGGGCCAAGGTATATTGCAGAAATCACACCACACAAGAAATTTATGGAAAGGGAAGCAAATATTGCCTCTGAGCAGAGATAAGGGAGAGAGAAGAAGAGAGAGATAGAGACAGAGAGACAGAGAGGAAGCCATGATGGCAGGAACTTTTTTTTTTTTTTTTTTGGTTTTTTGAGACAGGGTTTCTCTGTGTAGCTTTGCGCCTTTTCCTGGAACTCACTTGTAGCCCAGGCTGGCCTTGAACTCACAGAGATCCACCTGGCTCTGCCTCCCGAGTGCTGGGATTAAAGGTGTGCGCCACCACCGCTGGCTGCAGGAACTTTTTAAAGGGTTGCATTTGGTGACTGGTGCTGAGTCACTGAATGTGGCCTGTGAGCACACCTGGTTTCTAACGTTCCTCCATTTTGTTCATTATAAAAGGTGAAGAAATAGGAAGGAGTGATGGTAAGGCAGGAATGGGGCGCTGTGCTTTTTAGACTGCTTCCTGTTGTCTGGGGGCATCAGCATCTTGGGGGAACCAAGAAAGCTGAGACTCTGGCCAACTCCTGGAAGAGCTGGCTGCTTCACCTGCTGTCCAATCTCTGCAGGACCATCTGGGGCTAGGGAAATACAGACAGGGCCTGTGAGGCTGGACCACCTGGGGATAACTGCTTTGAAGCTGTCTGGAATGTAGATTTTGAGGGAACACCTGGAGCTGGCAGGATGGTGGAACAGATATATATGAGGGACAGAAGGTAGCATTAAGGAGTTTACAGGGGAAATATTTTCTTAGATGTACATTTGAAATTTTTAGGTGTTATGGTAGTGCCCGCGCGCTACCACAACCCGATCACCATGTCTGAGCGAGGAGCTGTGAATTAAAAAATAGAGACAAAAGACAGTGGGTCATTCACCCCAGCAGAATGCCGAATGCTGTTTATTGAAGGAGGGAGGAAACCTTAAATACAGGCTTACAGCACAATGGAGATCCCCGGAGGGCAGCAGTTCACTACCCAATGTTCTACATTCTTGCATCTAAGCTGTTTACACCAAATGCAGGATACACAAACAAAGAACCTCCAGTGAGCATTCAGGAAGAAGGAAACCGGCAGGGAGTCAGCATAGGGAGGACATCTGGTCAAGGTCAGCAATCAAGGCAACAGCTACCCAAAATGGGGGGCCAGGGCCCTACATTTAGGCCCTTGGTCCTGGTAGTTGAGGGGGAAGGAATCCCAAGAACAGGGAAAGGTGGAGTTCTTCTGTTCCCTGTCATTTTCTTTGGAGGAAATTAGTGTTGCTGTCAAGAGCTGGAATGTCTATTATGGGAAGCTTATTTTTTTTTTATTAAACATTTTAAATATCATATTCAATTCAGTAGATCTCTGAAGAGTCTGAGGACCATCCATCTATTAAGCATACATGATTTAGTTACTTGACTTAGGCCTAACATTGAAAACATATATAAGAGGCTAAATAAGGCTTATTTCTGTAATTAATTAAATTAGTACTTAGCATGACTAGAGGTATAGTTCTGAACATATTAAAGAATTTGATCATTTATAAGGTGACTGACTATTAACTTGCATTTCTTAACAGTTTAAGCTGGCAGCTTTTTATAAAATTAGGATTTTACATTTTATCCCTGTTACATTTAGCCTTAAAGAAATAATAAAATTTGAACTGAAGCTCTTTCAGGATTAAAATAAAACTGTGAATCACAGGCGGTGGTGGCACATGCCCTTAATCCCAGCACTTGGAGGCAGAGGCAGGCGGATCTCTGTGAGTTCAAGGCCAGCCTGGGCTACAGAGCTAGTCCAGGACAGGCTCCAAAGCTACAGAGAAACCCTGTCTCAAAAAAACAAAAAACAAAACAAAACTGTGAATCATGCTGTGAACCTGAGTAGAGCTTAGGAATTTATAAATCTTATTTATCAAATATAACTTATTTATCAAACAAATCTTATTTATCAAATATACCTTATTTATCAAACATATGCTGTTACTTATCTAAATTTTTAGAAGCCTGGTGTTGAACACTTCGCAAAGACATAGTACTTAGGTATAAATCTCTAAGTCAGCTTTTGTTAATCAGAATGGATTTTTATAACCTTAAATTTTTATCATCATATAGAGTATATTGTAAACCAGAGATGAATCACATGCATAGTATATTGTAGCAAATACAACCTTAATTTTTATCATGATACAAAAATCTATACTAATCCAAAATATTTTGGAGACTTGTTGTTGCTTCCTTAGTCCAAAAAAAGGTACAATGGTAAACAGAGAGTTCATTAGGACTCAGAAGTTTTACAGTTGTTGTATGACACATGGTCATCTGAAGATGGCGGTTAAGTTACATGGCACATACTCTTTAACCTGCCAGCTACTTGATGAGGTCATCAGCCAAGATGGAGGAGAGCTACATGGTTGCTCTTTAAAAACATCTGTTTTCCTATTAGATTGATTTTTTAAAAATGAGAGTTGAATTCAAGTTACATACACACACACATAGAATTGAGTCCAACTTACATACATACATACACATGTATATGTCCTAAACAAGAGTTGAATCACATGTATATACCATGACTAGATTTTTGTCTTAGTTAGGGTTGCTATTGCTGCAAAGAAACACCATGACAATGGCTTTTGTTTTGTTTTGTTTTTTTGAGACAGGGTTTCTTTGTGTAGCTTTGGAGCCTGTCCTGGAACTCACTCTGTAGACCAGGTTGGCGTCGAACTCATGGAGATCCACCTGCCCCTGCCTCCTGAGTGCTGGGATTAAAGGCGTGCACCACCACAGCCCGGCTGACAATGACAACTCTTATAAGAAAACATTTAATTAGGGTAGTTTGCTTACAATTTCAGAGGTTCAGTTCATTACCATCATGGCCAGGAGCATGGCAGGGAGACATGGTGCTGGCTACATCTTGATCAGAAGGCAACAGGAAGTAGACTGTGACACTGGGAGTAATTTGAGCATAAGAGACTGCAAAGCCCACCCCACAGTGACACACTTCTTCCAACACGGTCATACCCACTACAGCACCTCCTAATAGTGCCACTCCTTATGAGCCTATGGAGGCCAATTACATTCACACTACCGCATTCCACTCCTTGGTCTCCATAAGCTTGTAACAATATCATAACACAAAATGTATTTAGTCCAACTTCAAAAGTCCCCACAGTCTATCACAATCTCAACAATGTTTTAAAATCCAAAGTTCAAAATCTCTTCTGAGATTCATATAATCTCTTAACTGTAAACGCCCATAAAATCAAAATAAAAAAGCAAATCACATATTTCCAACATAAAATGGCACAGAATACACATTACCATTCCAAAACATAGGGAAGGGAGCATAGTGAGGAAATACTGACCAAAGCAAGACTGAAAACCAGCTGGGCAAACTCCAAACTCTGTATCTCCATGTCTGATGTCAAAATACTCTTCAGATCTCCAACTCCACTCAGCTTTGTTGACTTAAACACACTTCTTTCTCTTGGGCTGGTTCCACTCCCTGTTAGCAGATCTCCTTGACAGGTATCCCACAGCTCTGGCATCTCTAACATCTTGGGATTCTCCAAGGCAATCCAGGCTTCAATTTCAAAACTTTATGCAATAGCCTCCCTAGGCCTCCATTCAGGGACATCCCTGACACAAGCCTGGTCTCAGCAGCTTTCTTTAGTCTTAGAGGCTATTCCACAGACCCTTTCTTCTATCCTTAAGTCTAGAATCATGTGGCTGAAGCTGCCAAGTTCTGCTGCTTTTGGGGGCTGGAACATGGCCCCCTTGTTCAAGTACATCTTCACCAGCTTTTTGTTCCACACTGCCTAAGTTTGGCTGTCCTGAAACTGGATCTCTAAACCAGGCTGGCTCAAACTCAGAGATGCACCAGGCTCTGCCTTCTGAGTGCTGGGATTAAAGGTGTGCACCACCGTACCAAGCTCTAAGTTTTCTTTAGCTCGTTTTCACAAGTTGGAAACTTAGTTGGATGGGTTCTTACCCTGAGGTCATCACTCCCTTTATTTCATTTCTTAATCTGTTTATCTCCTTGAACATGGAATTTAGCTCTAGTCCACCTCCTGGTGCCCCTTTTCTCAATCCATACATTTTGTATTTTTATTTGCTCAGCTTGCTCCTTTTCATTATAAATCTTCATTAGAGTTACCACTAATAACCACACAACAGAGTCTATACTGTTTTGAGATTTCCTCTGCCAACAGAACTAATCCAAAACACTTCACTTTAGCCTCAGGCAGACTATTCAGACAAAGGTGAAAAGCAGCCACATTCTTCATCAAACTATTACAAGAATGATCTCTAGGCAACATACTAAAATTCTTCTCTGAAACCTCCTAAGGTACTCCTCCCCCCCACAATGCACACACACACACACACACACACACACACACACACACACACACACACACACCAGTTCATCAAATCATACTCAACACCACTGTCTTCCATGTTCCTACTAGTATGGCCCCTTAAGCAGTGCTTAAAGCATCCACTGCTTTCATAACCCAAAGTACCAAAGTCCAAATTCCCCCAAAGAAAAACATGGTCAGGCCTATCACAGAAATACCCCAGTCCCTGGTACCTTCTGTCTTAGTTAGGTTTCTATTGCTATGAAGAGACACCATGACCACAGCAACTATTAGAAAGAAAATATTTATTGTGGTGGCTTGCTTACAGTTTTGGATGTTTAGTCCATCATCATCATCATGGCAGGGAGCATGGTGGGGAGACATGGTGCTGGCTACATCTTGATCAGAAGGCAACAGGAAATGGACTGTGACACTTGGAGTAACTTGAGCATAGGAGACCTCAAAGCCCACCCCCACAGTGACACACTTCTTCCAACAAGATCACACCTACTCCAACAAAGTCAAACCTCCTAATAGTGCCACTCCTTATGAGTTTATTGGGGCCAATTACATTCAAACTACCACAGACTTTTAATTATAAGCCTTTTGTTATAATTTAGCCATATTTTATTACAGAATTTATAGATTTTAAACCATACCCAATGAATTTACAAATCCTGACAGAGTTTACAGCATAATATTAAAAGATTTTTTTGAGAGCATAGTGCAAAGAAATCATAGAGATGAAAGATTTTTAAGAGTGGGAAGTTATAGAAACTTAGAGATAAGAAACTTTTGGAGCTGGAAAGATGGCTCAGAAGTTAAGAGTATTGACTGCTCTTTAGAGGTCCTGACTTCAATTCCCAGCAACCACATCGTGGCTCATAACCATCTATAACGAGATCTGAGGTCCTCTTCTGGCATGTAGGCAGACAGAACACTGTATACATAATAAATTTTTAAAATCTTTAAAAAGACAAAAGCAAAAAAGAAACTTTGGGATCTTTTGTTTGTGCGGTGGCAGAAGTTGTTATAATCTTCAAGAATTTGGGAATCAAGTGTACCCACTTTTGGCCATTGATCTGTATTGAGGCCAAACTGTAGTAATAAAATCTGAGTTCCTGGAGAGGGGGGAGAGAGAGAGAGAGAGAGAGAGAGAGAGAGAGAGAGAGAGAGAGAGAGCTGCCCCCTTGATGAGCACCCCAAGGGCGTAGAAGCTGTCTCCGGGAGCCAGGGAGACACTTAAGGCATAGGACAAGGAGAGGAAAGGTTAAGGGTCAAGGAAGAACAACCAGGAACAACACCCAAGAGAGGGTTCCAATATTGTAGATGCCACACGGGTATAGAGAAGCTGCAGGACTTAGCAGGCAGCAGCTCCTAGGGGATGCAAAGAAA
The DNA here is from genome assembly GCA_902168425.1 of Peromyscus attwateri. NCBI lineage: Eukaryota > Metazoa > Chordata > Mammalia > Rodentia > Cricetidae > Peromyscus > Peromyscus attwateri. The sequence goes on from CABHPP010131057.1 coordinate 48,979, forward strand.
TCTGCTAAGTATAGACCCAGGAAGGCACAAAGAGAGAGCAGGTAGCTCCAAAGGGGAGCCAGCAAATGAAAGCGTCCCAGGCTGCCGCAGGAGGGACTGCAGCTCCCGGTGGAGGCAAGAGAGGGGAAAGAGCAGAAGAAAAGGGAGATGTTCATTTGGGTGCCCCAGGCCAGAGACCCAGCAGGCTGCGGGATCCAGAGAAGCATATGAGTACCCACGTGGAGGGCACAGCAGGCCAGGGGGAAGCAACAGCTGAAGAAGCAAAACTCTAGGATTTGGAATCAAAGTCACAAAAAATGATTGGTGCATACCTTAGAAGAGTTAAATTAGCAGTTGGGTTCGGAGCTGGTGCTGCAGGAGAGAACAGCCCCTGGCCTATGCCTTGGCTTGTTCACCTTCCTGCTAAGTCCTGCTCCCACTTAGCAACAAACTTACAGATGTACCAACTGTAACTTAAAAACAGGACATTTACACAGTGTGTGGGAAGACAAGACAAAACCAAAAACAAACAGGGCTTGGAGGGGTCGGGGAGAGAGACAGGGAACTGGGCCAACTTTTCCATCCCCCTCCATCGCTTGCAGTATTTGTATAGGTCCCAAATAACATAGGGATCTACGGTACCGTTACTCGGTCACATTTGGATTGATTATCTAAGGGATATTGACTCTAAATTTGATTGCAAAAGTGAATAAATTTGGAGCCCTTCAGGTCATGTGCCAGGTGGAGAGACTGAAGGTTTTCTATGGATGATTCTGTTCCCACCAGTGAGGAATAGGGGACAGTCCAAGGTCTGAAATCCAAGGTGTCCCGAGGACTCGGGGACCAAATAAGGAAGGCACAAGCTGTTTAGTGGATTGTCAACTCACTGGACAGGGGTCAGAGTTCAAGGCCCCGGGAGACAAGGCACCTGACTTCCAAATGAAGTCAAAGGTGAAAACCAAGATTTAAAAAAACCAAATCCTCACCCAAGGGGAAAGGTCAGAGCTCCACGAGTACCAGAGACTGGGGAAAGCATTTACACCCAGAGGGATCAATTGATCAATTGCCGGTGATTGGATTGGGGGGGGTGCTAACAGCAATTGATGGGCCAGAAAGTGGATCTACTGCAAGTGGAAGGGGTGGGTAGGGTCGGGGTGTGGCTCAGACTACGAGGGGGAACACAGGCACCAGGGTATCCTGTCCGGGTACAGAACCAATGTCAAGGGTTTAGTATCGGAAGAGTGCCTCAGTGGATCATGGCCAAGGAATGCCTCGAAAATAACACCATGCAACAGACCTCATAGAAGAGATTTATTGGGGAGGAGAGCGCAAGGCTGCCTCTGGGTAGAGATGAGAGACAGAGACAGAAAGCAGGCTGTGATGGCCTCAATTCTGAACATTTATACCCCAAATACAAGGGCACCCACATTTGTAAAAGAAACATTACTAAAACTTAAATCACACATCAAACCCCACACACTAACAGTGAGAGACTTCAATATCCCACTCTCAACAATGGACAGGTCTGCCAGACAGAAACTTAACAGAGAAATAAGGGAACTAACAGATGCTATGATTCAAATGGGCTTAACAGACATCTATAGAACATTTAAGAATATGCTTTCTTCTCAGAAGCTCATGGAACCACCACTAAAATTGACCACACACTCAGTCACAAAGCAAATTTCAATAGATACAAAAAGAAAAATTGGAATAACCCCCGTATCTTATCAGATCACCATGGCTTAAAGGTAGAACATAACAACAACACGAATTACAGAAAGCCTACAAACTCATGGAAACTGAATAGCAATCAACTGAATCATCATTGGGTCAAAGAAGAAATAAAGACAGAAATTAAAGACTTCCTAGAAGTCAATGAAAATGAATGCACAACATACCCAAACGTATGGGACACTATAAAAGCAGTGCTAAGAAGACAGTTCATAGCACTAAGTGCCTACATAAAGAATTTGGAAAATCTCACAATAGCGAGTTAACAGCCCACCTGAAAGCTCTAGAACAAAAAGAAGCAAACAGGGCTGGAGAGATGGCTCAGTGATTAAGAGCATTGACTGCTCTTCCAGATGACCCAGGTTCCAGTCCCAGCACCCACATGGCAGCTCACAACTGTCTGTAGCTCCATTTCCAGGGGACCTGACACCCATGACAAAACACCAATGCACATTAAAAAACAAAAAGCAAATTCACCCAGGAGGAGTAGATGACAGGAAATAATCAAATTAAGGGCTAAAATCAATAAAATAGAAACAAAGAGAACAATACCAAGAATCAATGAAACAAAGAGTTGGTTCTTTGAGAAAATCAACAAGATAGACAAACCTTTATCCAAACTAACTAAAATTCACAAAGAAAGATAATTACAGACCAATCTCTCTCATGAACATCGATGCAAAAATACTCAATAAAATACTGGCAAACTGAATGGAAGAATACATAAAAAAAAAAAAAAAAAAAAAAACCATCCACCATGATCAAGTAGGCTTCATCCCAGAGATGCAGGGATGGTTCAACATATGAAAATCTGTCAGTGTAATCCACCATATAAACAAACTGAAAGAAAAAAAAAACAACACATGATCATCTCATCAGATGCTGAAAAAGCCTTTGACAAAATCCAACACCCCTTCATGATCTTGGAGAGACCAAAGATACAAGGTACATACCTAAATATAATAAAGGTAATATATAGCAAGCTGACAGCCAACATCAAACTAAGTGGAGAGAAACTCAAAAGTGATTCCACTAAAATCAGAAACAAGACAAGGCTGTCTACTCTCTCCATATCTATTCAATATAGTACTCAAAGTTCTAGCTAGAGCAATAAGACAACACAAAGAGATCAAGGTGATACAAATTGGAAAGGAAGAAGTCAAACTTTCACTATTTGTAGATGATATGAGAGTATACATAAGTGACCCCAAAAATTCTATCAGGGAACTCCAACAGCTGATAAATGCCTTCAGTAATGTGGCAGGATACAAGATTAACTCAAAAAAATCAGTAGCCCTCCTGTATACAAATGATAAATGGGATGAGGAAGAAATCAGAGAAACATCACCCTATACAATAGCCACAAACAATGTGAAATAAGCCGGGCGGTGGTGGCGCACGCCTTTAATCCCAGCACTCGGGAGGCAGAGCCAGGCGGATCTCTGTGAGTTCGAGGCCAGCCTGGGCTACCAAGTGAGCTCCAGGAAAGGTGCAAAGCTACACAGAGAAACCCTGTCTCGAAAAACAAAAAACAAAAAACAAAAACAAACAAACAAACAAACAAACAAAAAAAACAATGTGAAATATCTTGGGGTATCTCTAACCGAACAAGTGAAAGACCTGTATGACAAGAACTTTAAGTCTTCAAAGAAAGAAATTGAAGATATCAGAAAATGGAAAGATCTCCCATGTTCTTGAATAGGTAGGATCAACATAGTAAAAATGGCTATCTTACCAAAAGCAATCTACAGATTCAATGAAATTCCCATCAAAATCTCAACACAATTTTTCACAGACCTCAAAAGAACAATACTCAACTTAAATTTTCTGATTTGTAACCTGCCTTTCCTTTTTTGTTTGCATCTGTATAAAATGTACAGGCTCCAGATATGGGTGTTTCCCATATAATATGAGGCAGAATCCAACCAACTCTCTTTATAAGTTGAATTCTATCACTTTTGGGATATTTGCTGTTAATCTCTCTCAAAAAATTACTGCAAGCTCTTTGCCAAGGTTCACTTTCTGCCCATAATTTGTCAATGCCATCCTTAATTAAAGGTACTACACTTTCTGCTGGGTCTATTCCTTCTAATTGTCCAGTCTTTTGGGGGAGCCAGAGGGCAGACAGTAACTCTTAGATCTCTTGTTTATTTTTAAGGACATGTACCCTTGCAAAAGCATAACTGCTGTCCATATAAACATTGATAGTTTTGTCTTTTCCTAATTGTAGGGCCTTGGTTAGGGCAATCAGTTTAGTCTTTTGTGTTGAGGTACCAGAGGGCAAGGCTATGGCCCAGATAGTCTCTGAGGGTATAACTACTGCCACCCCTGGAAAGCTGGTTCTTTCCCAAATGAAACTGATGCTGTTCATAAAGTATATGAGGCTTGGATCTGGCCAGGGGATGTCAGTCAAATCTGGTCAGATCCCATCTACTTGCTGCAGTATCTCTGTGCAGTCATGGATGATATCCAAATCTCAGTTAGGGATCAAGGTCACTCGACTGAGAGAAGTGCTTGGGAGGAAACTAATGTGAGGAGGATTGAAGAGCAAGTCCTGATAGTGTGTCAACTGGTCATTGGTCATCCAATCAAGGGGACTTTTGAGAACCTCCTCTATCGAGTGGGGAGGAGTTCTGGCTATAGGTTGCCCCAGAGCAATTTGTCAATGTCCTTGACCAAGAAGGCTATAGCTGTGATGATACAGAGCAGCTGGGCCATCCAGAGGCCATAGGATTCAGTCACTTGGATAAACAAGCCACAGGCCATCCCCAGGGTCCACAATATTGAGTCAGGACCGCATTAGCTACCCCAGTTCTCTTATCTAAGAATAGTTGGAAGGGCTCATTTATGTCCGGCAGAGCCAAGGTGGGGGGTCTTTAGCAAAGCTTCCGTTTTTTTACTTTAAAAGCCCCTTCTTGAGTCTCAGTCCAGAGAAAGGACTCCTCAGTCTTAATGAGTGGCCTCATTTAGGGGTTTGGCCATTTTAGCAAATCCTGGTATCCAGAGTCCACAGAATCTGGTTGAGCCTAGAAATTCTCAGATTTGCCTCTGGGTCTTAGGGGCTGGGATATCTAGGATAGTTTGTTTCCAGGCAGGTGGTAGCTGTCTATTACCTTCTTTTAGAATGTATCACAGGTATGTGACTTCTGAGACTCAATCTGGGCCTTTTTAGCTGACAGCTTATATCCTAGCTGATCTAAGGCTTGCAGTAAGTCCCTAGTTGACTGTAAACAAGAGTCCTGGTCCTTGGAAGCAATCAAGAGGTCATTCACATATTGAAGGAGGCTTACCTCAGGGTGTGAGGCCTGATATTCCTTTAAGTCTTGATGGAAGGCCTCATCAAAGATGGTTGGGGAGTTTTTGAATCCTTGGTGTAGGTGAGTCCAGGTTAGCTGCCTGCTGAGACCCTGGTCTGGGTCATGCCATTTGAAGGCAAAGATGGGCTGGCTCTTTGCCTCCAGGGTTAGGCTGAAGAAGGCATCTTTAAGGTCTGAGTAAATTTAGAGCTCTGAGGAGAGTGAGCTCAGGAGGGCTGGGTTGGGGACAATTAGATGAATATCTTCAACCCATTTGCTGACTTCCCTAAGGTCCTTCACTGGCCAATAATCATTGGTCCCTGGCTTTTTGACTGGCAGAAGTGGGGTGTTCCATGGGGACTGGCAAGGCACTAGAAATCAATACTCCAGGAGCCAGTTGATATGCCAAGTGATGCCCAATTTGGTTTCCAGAGTCATGAGGGTACTGCCTTACCTGGATAAGTTGGGCACTTGCTTTCAAGGTAACTAAGACTGGAGGCTGCTGGATTGCTAACCCTGGAGGGTTGGTCCCTGCCTGTACTCCAGGGATGGAATGTTGGAGTTGAAGCATTAGAGACGCTTCTAAAGTAAGTGTCTGTGGAAAAAGCCTGTATTCTTCTTCAAGGTCCAGACATAAAGCATAGACATTAAGCCATAGAGAGATTGTCATCCCCTTCCCAGTGAAATTAATTTGGGTTTTTATCTTGGTCATATAAGTCTTTTCACAAGAGGGGGTGGGGCATTCAGGGACAACCATGAAGAAGGGTGTGATCTCTTTTCTTCCCAGATCCACAGTTTGTTTTGTAGCTCATAGATGCAGGACTGTCCCTTTAGCCCCTTGGACCCATGTTTGTTTGTCTGATAGAGGCTCTAGTGGGGTTTTTAACATGGAATGGTGAGCTCCAGTGCCCATGAGGAAGTCAACAGGTTGCCCCCTCCACTTGTATGGTTACCTAAGGCTTGAGGAGGGGCTTCAAGCCACATCTCCTTCCATCATCTAGGCCTCCCAGTTCAAGGACCTTTTGGGCATTTTTAGGTCCTTTTTGACCTTTCATTCTCTGGGGACATTCTGTCTTCCAGAGGCTCATTTCCTTGCAGTATGCACATTGATTTTTTTTGAGATTGGGGCACTAGGGGTTCTTATTACCTCCTTGGTCATTGGCTATTTGGGACAGTTGGCCGTTCCTAAGTTCATTGGACTCCCTGGCTCCTGTCTACTGTGAATAAGACCTTGGCCAACCATTGAGTTTGTCTATCTTCAGGTGTCTCTCCATTATTATAAACTTTGGTATTATAGCCACTAATTCAGACAAGTTTTTACCTTTAAATCCATTGAGCCATTGAAGATTTCTTTTAATATCTGGAGCTGCTCGGTTAATGAAGGCCAAATTGATTGTCATCTGATTTTCTGGTACCTCAAGATCCAATGGAGTATAAGTACAATAGGCATCCATCATGCATTCAAGAAATGCACCTAGTGGTTCATCCTTTTCCGGTATTACCTGACTCACCTTAGACAAATTTGTGGGCTGTCTAGCAGCTGCTTGGAAATCCTCCATAAAATCTGACAATAGACCATTAGCTGCTCACTACCTTTAGCAGTGTTTTAGTCCCAGCCCTCTTCAGGCCAAGACTTGGGGAAGACTGTAGATGTAACCAACCGTTTTATTAAATAAAAAACACAGAACCAATGCAAGGAAGAAAGCCAAGAGGTCAGAGCTAAGAGCTAAAACCTTACCCTTCCTCCTGCGGTGGTCCTACCTCTCTGAATCAGAGCTACTTCCTGTGTTAAAGTCTTTATATAGAGTTTCTGTTCTGCCTTCTCATTGGTTGCAAACCCAACCACATGACCACCTCATCACGGCCTGTCTGTATAGACCTCCAGGTTTTCTATGATTGGTATTGAGATTAAAGGCATGTGTATCCAATGCTGGCTGTATCCCTGAACACACAGAGACTTACCTAGCTCTGCCAACCAAGTGCTATGATTACAAGCGTATGCCACCACCGCCCTGCTTTCCTATGGCTTGCTAATAGCTCTGAACCCTAGGCAACTTTATTTATTAACAGACAAATAACATTTTAGTACAAAAGAAAATATCACCATAGTAGGCAGCATTAATAGTTGTCTCATCATCAGTGGGGTGACCATCTTGCCCTGGGACCAACTTGTAACATTCTTGTTAGATTCTGTCTCTCTCCTTAGTAGTAAATAGAACCTGGAGGAGCTGTTGAAAATCACTCCAAGTGGGATTATGGATGAAAAAAAAAAGTATCAAGAAGAGCTATTAACTCTTAACTAGTAGCAAAGGGAAAATAGGCTAACCAAGGGTTGCTATCTGCATCAGCTGGCCTCGTGGTGCAGCAGGGAATAGAGGCCACAATTCAGTTTCCCCAAGTGAGTGGACTTGGCCCAGGAGGTGAATGTCGAGAGGGAGAAGGGGAGGAAGAGGAGCTCTGGGAGGAAACAGAGAGTTCAGGAGAATGTAAAGCTGTAGGGAAGTTAGCAGCCACAGTACTTCTCATTTAAGAGGAATTAGGTGTAGTGATATTCCCTACTTGTCTACAGGGTCAGGGGTTACAGGGAAGGGGAGAGTCATCTACCTCAGGGGCAGAGGAGAAAGGCAAGACTGCAGGAGTATTGGACCGGCCTAGGCTTTCCTTTCAATTTCTTCGGTTGAATGGGAAGAATGGGAGTCTCATTCTCTGAGGAAAGAATGAGGGGTTTTAACCAGGATAGAGGGGGGTTACCAGGAGATAATGCCAGGCAATGATGTAGGGGATCTGGTCTGGATGGATCAGATGACTAAAAGTGACATCCTGGACCCCAAGTATAAGCTTTATATTGAAGGAACCTTCAGGAGGCCTTCCCACTCGGAAGGTTGGCCATTCTAATAACAAAGCACCCTAAGTCGCCCTGGCTTCACACAGGTGGCAGAGACTGCTTTTACATCCTTGAAGTCCTGAAAATGAGAAAGGACAAGATCCAAGGGGAGGTATTAGGTTTAGAGGATGTTTGGCCTATGGTGGGAATTAATTCATAAGCACGTACAACAAGGAGACCAACAATAAACAAGACAACAAATAAACGAAAGCAAGGAGACGTAAATCTGGCAGACACAGATAGGAGAATGCTGCACAAAGGGCCATGTGGTCCTGAACCAGCCCCAAAGAGCCACAAATGAACAACCCAACAGCCAGAGGAGGAATTGAGGTGTTCCTCCTTGCCCTTCAGGTCAGAGGTCAGCAGCACATCTGCCTGCTCTCTATTGAGCCCCAGTTTGTCTGGACACCAGATAACAGAAACCAGAGAAAAACTTACTAATTGGCTAGAACCAGTAGAATAAAGTTGCCAGAGACTAAGGTGTCCTCCCAGATTTGTGCAATCCCAGACAAGCCACCAAAATGTGGGGGCCTGGGCTTGCGCAAATACTGGAGACCAGATCACTGAAGTCTATTAACTGGAAGCAAACTTTATTCCATCACTACGGGTACCAAAACTTCTAGCTAGCTAGGGCCACAGGCCAGGCGGGATTTAGCTTTGTGGTCCTGAGAAGAGGCCACAAGCTTCTTTTTATAGCAAAAAACCATACACCAGGTGATGAGTCAAAGGCATTTTTACAATCTTGAGGTTAGGCCTTGGGGAGAGTCAGAGGAATTTTTACAGTCCTAAGTTGAAGCCTTGAGTTACAGTGCATTCTAAGAGTCACGACTTTTGATTACAGGGTGTTGGTTCAAGATATCAGTGAAAGCCTGTGGCTGTCTTGACACAGCTGTGGGTCTGCTTTAATTCTTAACCAACCACTTTTCCCATAACTGGAAGGAACATAGGGTAAAGGATGACTACTAAAGGCTAACTTGTTTAAAGCAACTGTCAGCTCCAATATCCCTGAAATGTATGTATAAGGTATATAAACAGGCATACAATTTTTCATATTCCTGGGCTCTTCAGTCCCTTAATCATAGTGCCAAATTCTTGGATGTTTTGGGTCATGCTCATTTCAACAACCTTGTGGATAACCCTAATCTTTCTTCTGCTTGACAAGTCTATTGGTGATGTTTCCATTGTGTTTCTTTATTTTGATTCAATGAGTTTTTCATTTCCAACATTTCTATTTTCCCCAAAGACCTCAATTTTCTCACTGCCCTTTTCTTCCACACTGCTGGCTTTTTCATCCATAATGCTAATTTCTCCATTTATTTTGCTAAGTTTTCCTTCTGTTGTTTTCTGATTCTCCTCTTTGGGTACTGAATGAATTTCTCTGCTTATTTGTATCTTTGTGCTCATTGTGTCAACTTGACACAAACCTAGACATATCTTAGTTGAGAAAATGCCTCCATTAGCCTGTAGGCAAGCCTATGAGGTAGTTTTTTTTTTTTTTTTATTAAGGATTAGTGTGGGAAGGTCCAGATTACAGTGGGTGATGCCATTCCTGAGCAGGTGGTATTGGGATGTATAAGAAAGCAGATTGAGCAAGCAAGCCAGTAAGCAGCACCCCCCCAATGGATTGTGTTTCAGTTCCTGCCTCCAGGTTCCTGCCCATCTTCCTTCTCTGAAAGACAGTAATGTGGACGTCTAAGCTGAAATAAATCTTTTCCTCCCCATGTTGCCATAGGTCATGGTGTTTACCACAGCAATGGAAACCCTAAGACAAGCCTATTTCTGTTTTAGTAGAAATTTCTGAAATCTTCATTTGGCCTTTCATCCCTTTGGTATCTCTGAGTCAGTAATTGAGGAGTCATGCGGCTTGACTCTTTCTCGCCCTTCCATGTTTCTCGTGTTTCAGTTCTTTAAACTCTGTGCATATCTGTTGATGTTGCTTCTGGATCTTGGGTTTTTTTCTTATTGAGAAGCCCCTTAAGGCCAGTACTCTTGGCCAGAGGAAAATAAACTGCTTTTGGAAACTACTTCTGAGGCCTCTCCCCTCCCCCATCACACCAGGGAACTGAACAGCTGAAGATGTGTTCAGCTTGCTGCTCTAGGTAGTGTTTCTGTTTTTGCCTTTTCCATTATCTTTTCTCTTCCTTTATGGGTTTCTAAAGTGTTTCCCCTATGTCTCTCCTTGGAATAAAATCTAGTTTTTCTTTTTTCTGACTCTATTCCTCAGACAGAGACAGCCTCTAGTCTACCATCTTACACATAGTAGGTCTCTTATAGTCTCCTTGCTTCACAAATACATAATGTTCCTGAATCATCTCTCTTTACTTAGAAAAAAATTTTTTTTACATGTATGGGCGTTTTGCCTAAATCTATGTGCATCATATGCATGCCTGATGCCTAAGGAGGCCAGAAGAGAGTGTTGGATCCTCTGGTAATAGAGTTATAAAGTTATAAATGGTTGTGAGCTGCCATGTGGGTGCTGGGAATCAAACTTAGGTCCTCTGAAAGAACAGTCAGTGCTTTTTTATTTCTTTCTTGTTTTTTCATGACAGAGTTTCTCTGTGTAACAGCCCTGGCTACTATCCTAGAACTCACTCTGTAGACCAGGATGGCCTTGAACTCACAGAGATCTGCCTGCCTGTGCCTCCCAAGTGCTGGGACTAAAGGTGTGTGCCACCATGCCGGACAGGCAGTCAGTGCTCTTAATTACTAAGCCATCTCTCTAGGTTCTTTTTTCTTTTCTTTTGCAATGCCTTATTATATAGCCCAGTATGGTTGTTTGAATGAGAAATGGCCCCCATAGTCTTGGACATTTGAGTGTTTGGTCCTGAGTTGGCATTTTTTGGGGAGGCTTAGGAAGTATAGACTTGTTGGAGGAAGTATGTCAGTAGGGGTGGGTGGGCTTTGGGGATTTCATTCCTTCACTCTACTGTCCTGGACACTAACCTTCTGGAACCATAATCCCAAGTAAATCCTTCTTCTATATATTGCCTTGATGATGGTGTGTTCCACAGCAACAGAAAAGTCACCAATAGACGTAGGCTGGATGTATAGTCACGGTTCTTTTGCATCAGCCTTGCAAGTTTAGGATTACAGGTGGGCACCATCATACCCAGCTCCCAGAATGTGTGTGTGTGTGTGTGTGTGTGTGTGTGTGTGTGTGTGTGTATGTGTGTATATTCCCAAGTCTGAGATTTCTGCAGGAGGGATTGGCTTCAAGAGGCTCTTGAATCAAAGTTTAGCCTGAGTTCAAACACCAATGCTAGAGAAAAATGCTAGTGTAGCCTGAGTTCAAACACCAATGCTAGAGAAAAAAATATAATTTTGAGACCAAGAAGAGTAAAAAAAGGGAAGCAGGGTCATGATGCCTAACATGTTAGAGCTTACACATCAAACCCATACTCTGTCCAATGTCAGTTCTGCTGTGTATTGCTTTCCTCTTTATTGGCTTTATTGGTTTGAGTAGACTTGACTTTGCAGAGCAGTGTTTTATTTCACATAGAACCTCAGGATGTATGCAGTCCAGATTTCCCTTAAATTCCCCATCCTTCTGCCTCTAGTTTCCAAGTAGTGGGATTACACCCTTGAGCCACTAGGCCAGATTTGCAAAATCATGCCCCTGGGAGCACAGATATTGTTCAGGTCCTTGGTTTCATTGATAAAAAAATTTTAAACCTGTCATGGTAGTGCACACCTTTGATCCCAGCACTCAGGAGGCAGAGGTGGGCTCTGAGTTTAAGGCTAGCCTGGTCTACAGAAGGAGTTCCAAAATGCCAGGACTACACAGGGAAACCTTGTCTCAGGGGGAAAAAAAAATTTAAGGCTGCTTGTTTTAAAGCAGACTCAGTTGAAAAACTCAAGGACACTGAAGTCATAGAGAGAAAGTATGCCCTAAG